>JAWPHD010013508.1:0-67755 GCA_037043455.1 Cyrtodaria siliqua | reverse complement strand
CTAACTGGGATGCAAATATTTATATAATGTTAACCTCCCAATCGCATCATCTCGGAATCAATGTATTTTCAATGATAAATTCCGACGTCACAACACGTTTATAAATAGATATTGGTTTTTCCCACTTTATTGGAATGGAGGATCTATGTATTATGTTATTTATATTGTTAAAATGTTGATGTAATGTGCATTTTTTTAAAGATATGAATAATGTTTGCGTTGACCATAACGTGTTACTTAAATCAAAACTGGTTAAACAAATAAATAAAAACGCTTTTAAAAGAACCAACCCCACCAATGTTAACCACCGATGTTAACCACGTCTTCGCCTCTCGGTCGTCGACATTATTTTCCTCAGGTTGACAATATCCACTGTTACCCTGACCAGGGATGCAATATTTATATAGTATTATCAATAAATGTTCAGTCGTTATTAGCTACAATATTTGTCACATAAGTTGAACTTGTTCATTATGAACATAAAACCTTTACAATATCTTCTTTATTCATATATTAACCGAAGAGAATCTCACGTTTTTATACATAACATAGATAACAAAACACTGTGGCATAACTAACAATACATATTACAATATAATAAAATGAAACCAATACATGTAACGATCTGTATAGCTAGGCTATATAAAGACATAATGTTAACTGATCCTTTGTAAACACCGTTTTACCAACTTTTTCCGTTTACCCTGTACATTACCGTCCGTATTTATTATAATCTTATGGTTTGGTTTAAACATATTTTATTTCCAAATAGCTACAACAATACGCAATATCAGTACACAAAAAACAAAAGGATCAGAACGAAAGATAAAATCGTATAGAGTTGTTATCCACTGGTTGAATATGGTAAGGATAAGATAGCGGTAAATTTGAAATATAAATATGCTTGTATCAATCGATAGGACTAATGCTAATACTAAAAGGAAGGAAATACATTTAGTAAATATTTAAGGAGTAAGAAATTAATCGATTATATTAGATAATTGCAGAAACGAAGATAACCAAAATAATATGGGTATGAATTAAGAAAAGTAGAGAAATGTAGCAAGGAAAACGTAAAAAAAAAGTGGGGGTGGGGAACGGGATTCGCACAGACGACATAGCCGCTAGGTTTTGGGCGTTTACGAGCACACCAGTGAAACAAGTTCGACTTGCCTGAATCTCCCTATATAACCTAAAACCGTTTACTAGTCAATATGTATTTCTGGACCGCTTTAAATATATTTGAATTAACATCGTATGTCGCCAAATAAATGCAGTTCCTGTCATAGGGTCGCACGTGAATTATCGTATAATGGTCATTCAAAGATAAACTGGTTAGTACATTCGATTGTTCAACATCTACAAAGGGGAGACTCGACGATGTTTTTATTGAATAAGTGTTCGTTCAAAGAACTATAATTTGTTCGTAAGCTTGCATGGAGTATCTGTGTTCTTCTATTTCCCGTGTAATAATATTTAGGAATTTGAATTTTGTCGCGATTGTGGTGTTGCTTAAAGGTAATAAATAGAGCTGTAGTTACGTTCATCAACAGGGAGATTGTTCCATTCTCGAATAGCAGAAGGTAAGAAAGATGTGGAATATAATTGTGTACGAGAGAATGGTACTTGGAAGTCATCTGACTTTCGTAACCTATAATTTGATGCTGCACTGACGCGGGGGTTGGGGGTGGGGGGGGGGGTGAGGGGGAGGGAGGGGCACTAGGGGGGGGGGGGGGGCACTAGTGATGTAAGGTAAGGAGGAGTTGCAATATTGACCATTTTATATAAATGTATAAGTTTGTCTTTGCTTCTTCGAGTCTCGAGTGTTTCCCAATCTTATGTGTTCAATGCTTCATTAAACAATGTACCAATACAAATACAGGAACGTTTAGATAAATTTAAATTATACGTTTAAAGAAGATTTTGAGAATAAGCTTATTGAACTGCTACATGTATGCAATAATATGTATTACTTACCATATTCAAATTCGGATTATTGTAATGTTAGGATAATTAACATCGTTCTCCGCACAGAATCAACACAACCACGTCCCACAAATGTTATCGGTAGAAAGAGGGTGCATTCCTCATTTTGTTTCAAATTCGTGTTGAGTATTTGTCGTCAGTTCTTTGAAAACAGATAATTACACTTCCTCATTATAGGTTATATACGATATAGAAATTCTGACATACAACCTCGAAAAGGAAATGTTAGTAAACTAACATGATTATATCCATGTATGAGACAATGTAAAGGCTCATTACGAGAACCGCCCGCAAAGTTAGTGGGATGGTGGGGTAGGGTGGGGGTGGGGGGGGGGGGGGGGGGGTCGGAGAGAGGTTGGCGGGGGCGGAATAAAGGGAAATAAGGGAACACATACTCTTAAAATATACATTTATGTAACTTTAAGCATCATGCTTGCCTCGTAACGGAAGAGTTAAGGCTTCGATACCCTGCCTCGGAATATTCTGCTTGCAGTAGCATGCTTGTCTCACAGGCGAAAGATTACGGATTCAATACAACGCCGCGGACAATTTTGCTTAGCCTTGTAATGGACATGTTGAGTGTTCGATACTCTACAACGGAAGATAGTGCTTATTATTGGTTGCGGGCTCGATACAACAACGTGGAACATTGCGCTTATAGTAATATGCTAGGCTTTTAGGAGAAATGCTGCTGGTTCGATACGCATAAATGGAACATTGTACTTATACTAGAATGCTTGCCCAGTAGGCGAAATATTGCGGGTTCGATACGCTGTCGCAGAATATTATGCTGATGATGGCACGTTTGCCTCATAACCGAAGAGATACGACGCTGCGGAAAATAGAAAATGCTAATAGTAGCATGGTTGCCTTATTATTGAAGATATAAGGGTTCAGCCACGGAATTGGATGTTTAAACTTACTGCTTCATTCGTCTGAAAACGTGTTAACCCAGCCATGAACTATAGTCTATCATCCGGACAGGTCATAGTATGAGACGACTCTATTCGATTAAACAAAAATTGGTACTGCATTGTCCGTTGTTTCTATGAGGTTGTTAAAATAGTTGTTAATCTGATAATTTGTAGACGGGTGTCTTTGTCTTTTTACCAATAAGTAGCACCAGAGTTTATCTGAAAGAAATGTGTTATATTGTCTCACAGGAGGAAGCAAGTATCTTGAAACTCAAAAGACAAGAAGCAGTAATTATTCTGAAGTCAGTGCATTAGATTTGCTGACCAATATCGGAAATTGCTAATAACATTTGAAAATCATCAACATTTAAAAAAAAGAAAGAAGAGTTTTCGACCTAAATCCGGAGATCCAGAAACCCGGATTTGATTTGTATTTGCAAAATATGCTCTCTAAGACTCTTAATATTTAAGCTATTATGACTCTGAAAATAAGCAACAATAACGTAATATAGCCAGATATATGTTCAAAGGATATATGTGAAAACTCCCATTAACACATCTTTATAATGTTTCATGTACGTCATACTGTCAGCGAGGAACTGTTATAGCAATACTATATTAACACTACCGTATCACCAATGATATATTAGATATATACTTAACAATATTCCTTATTACTCACGTTTGTATTTAAAATAATTTTCTTTTTTTAAATATGGTTTAGAAATAAGTTTGACCCATTTATTGCAGATGTTGCGTCTCTAATGAAAGGCAACACAGATAAATCCTAAATTACCTCCCTTTTAATTGAATATCTTTTACAAATCATATCAACTTAAAGCACATTTAACATTAATTATTTCGAAAATTTCTTTCGCAAATGCATTTGTAGTGTTAATGCTAGTATACCTTGATTTTAAAATATTTTAATTGGCATATTTCAGAATTAGGAACCTCGAAAGCTGCATTAATTCGAAGTACTGAACAAAATCGTATGTACCCAGTTGTATAAGTGTTATAATTTAAGAAATAAACACATCGACTTGAAGCTTTGCAATGAGTTCATGCAATCAGAGCAGACGATTTAAAGTCGTTATTGTGCAGTTCGACCGTATCTCTAATCAATCGTGAAATACACAAAACAATGAGAATATTATTGACACATTCACAGGTAAGTACTTAGTGTTACCTATACATGTCTACATGTATTGTTGCATGTATCTAAAAGTGTACTTTCATTGTTGCGTGTTTATTGTTGATTTGGCCTTGAAGAAAGTTAAATATAGCATAGATGTAAACATGTTGTTTATCTGGTATACAAATTCATTTATGATGATGCGGACTGTTTTCATACGACTATTTTATGCAAATTCATTTAAAATGAAATTTGGACTATTCTTATTGGATGGTTTTAGTGGGAAAGCCTTCAGGAACTGTCTGTGATAGTATATAAACGAACTCTGGGGGCTCAATTCAGATCAGTTTCAGTATAGTTTATTAAAGTTAATTTAGATTTGGATGCTTTTATAAAATATATTTGTGAGAGGATTTACTTATTATTGTGCTCATTCATAATAACAGTGAAATTGAATATTTGGACTAAATCGGAAAATTGGAAATTAGTTTAGACTTGAAGAGACACTTACTGTTTTGGACTAAAGAGACACTTACCGTTTTGGATTAAAGACACTTACTGTTTTGGATTAAAGAGACACTTGCTAATCTGAATTAAAGGAACATTGGATAATTATATTTGGACTTAATTCAAAAATTTAACTGGATTTGTGTATTCTGTAAGTGAATATTTTATGTAAATAAATGTGTTAATTATAATTTTGTGCGGTTGGTTTTGCTTCCTTTCTTGTTACATTGTACTCGTAACCATGGTAATTTTGACTAGGATATAATTGTGCAATACTCGAGAGTCAAAGTTGACTTATTGCATACTATGTAGTTCTATGTACTTTGTAAGTTTGGTTTATTTGGGATGGCCTAGACCCAAATAGAGCTATGACGAGGCTAGCAAAGTTCTTCTTGTTCTTGTTTTTCTTCATGTTCTTTTTCTCGTCTTTTTTTTTTCTTCTTCGTCTTCGATAATTAAACTTAAATACGTGTTAATAAAGGGAAATAATGTATGTTATATTGTAATACGAACTGTCGACACGTGTTGCATGCCTTACTTCTTAGTCCCTTTACGAGATATGCATTTATACGATTAATATAAATGTTTGTATGAAGTCGTCTTCTTAAATCTTGAAAAGGACGGAAACGTTTGTAAGCGTCTTCAATCCATTGTTATGGGCGCTTGTTTCAGCCAAAGGGTTTTTGGGACTTTTTAGACAAATTTCAGCTAGTACTTAAATAGATAAGTTATGAATTCAATGAATCACATTTGTAATGGCAAATAAAAATACCTCAATTTTAAAATTCGGTTGAAAAAAAATCACGTGCGAAAGTAGTTGTTGATAGAGGATTTGCAAAGCTAAAATACGCTGCATATTTGGAAAAAAGTATTGTTTAGAATGTTTATCCACAAATGGTTTTAAATGTGTTGGATACACGTAAAGTGTTACCTACGACTATGTTTAATTACGATGTTGGATACACGTATAGTAAAGCATGTATATGTTACCTACGACTATGTTTATTTACGATGTTGGATACACGCAGAGTAAAGCATGTATATGTTACCTACGACTATGTTTATTTACGATGTTGCATGCTGATTATTGCTTTTGTCATTTAAGGTCATTTACGTTAAAAAAAACGTTTATGGTTCTGTTGGATGTTTATGTCTGGGGCAGAAACTTTTCGAACATTCTATTGCAGTATATAAACAAGGCTGTATGAGATAATTGTTCAGTATGAAGTTATGTAAATGTCGCCCGATGTTGCATCTGTAATGTTTTGTTTACAGAATTATTCCTATGCAACAACATGGGAACAGTGTAGTGGTTGGTGTGTATAAAATTAATATACTTCACCTTCTAATTATAGCACATTCCGTTCTATTTATAGCTTGACATGCTGTGATACATGAAGTACTCTAGTATATCTGTATAATATATGCTCGAACACCTCGTTGAAAATTCTATAACTAATACTTATTGTGTATGTATTAAGTGAGTGAGTTATTGGTGAGTTATTGGTGAGTTATACTAACTAACTTGCATGAAGAACTTGCACGAAGAACTCAACTGATTGACACCGCTTTCCCGCCTATAATATCTTACTCTCTGACGGTTGACAACAACAGGCAATCTTGTATATAACCTTAGATATAGTAGTCTAGGTATAGAAGTATTTGGTGACTGTAAAGTCGATCTTGGTAACATAACTATTCTGTCACTTCCAGCAGACTATTGAGATTTATTGTGAATCTTCTGGTAAGTGATCTGTCATATTGTAATTATTTTAATGTATTTCTCGCGTGTATTATTAAGACTTGGATTGTCGAAATGTCGATTTTAGTAGTTTTATATATTCTTGTACTGATTGTGTATTTCTTATGTTACAGGCAATCTTATATGTATCAAGAGAACTCTTAAATAAATAATTAACAGCCATATGGTTTGTTTACTATAAACCCTGTTCGACATAAATAAATATTGGATACTTTTGAATTGAAATATATTTTGTGAGATGATTTATATTAAAGTATATTGTGCTCATCTATAGTAAATGTGACATTGGAATATTTGGAAAATTATGGAGAACTGAACTACTAGGAAAGACTTACAATAAATTTGGAATAGTGAGAAACTTGACAATTTGGATTAGGCAGACACATGACAATTTGGCCAAGATACACACTTGAAAATTTGGATTAAAGAGACACTTGACAATTTGGATTAGAGAGACACTTGACAATTTAGATTAGAGAGACACCTGACAATTTGGATTAGACAGACACTTGACAATTTGGATTAAAGGGACACTTGACAATTTGGATTAAAATACTTGGCAATTTGGATTAAAGAGAGACTTGACCATTTCATTTGGATTAAAGATACACTTGACAATTTGGATTAAAGACACACTTGACAATTTGAATTAAAGAGACATTTGACAATTTGGATTAAAGGGACACTTGACAATTTGGATTAAAGAGATATTTGACAATTTGGATTAAAAGACACTTGACAATTGTATTAGGACATATACTAAATTCGATTTTAAAGAAATACTGGATCTAATATATGTGTATTATGTTAGAGACTATTGTCAAACTATTTGAATAAATGTGTTGATCATATAAAAAGTAATAGTGTTGCCGGGTTTGCACTTTCTTTCTCGTTACATTGTACTCGTAACATATATCAAAACATTAAGGCTAAATTAATTATTTTGTAGACTATTTTTCTGCTGATTCAACAACAAGGAATTTACATGCCCCAGCAACAACAGCTTTCGGCTGTAAACTGTTTATTTTTCAATCGATTTTCAAAACTAAGAAAAGTTATTTACCGCTAAATATTCCAGTTCAAATGATATGTAATGTATGTACGTATTATTAAATGTGCTCATACGATTGCTGACTATCCTGTGGCTGAAACAAGCGCCTCGAACTATATTTAATAGTACGATACGTACCTGTCACACACACTATTCAATTAATATCCTATGTTACAGTTTTGTATCGATGCAGTTACATTATATTACTACTAATATTAATCACTAATGGATCACGCCATGTTGACTTGCCAAGAAGTTTGTGAAGCACTCATCTTCCTATTAGATACTATTTTGGTATGGAAATACCGTTTATAGACACTTTGTTGGGATCCCTATGGGTACAAACCGTGCACATATTGTCGCAGATTTGTTCTTGTATTGCTATGAAAGAGATTTCATTTTGAGTCTTTCTTCCGATACAAAGATAAAATTGAAGCCTGTATTGATACCTCTCGGTATCTGGATGACATACTGAACATCAACAATCCTTTCTTTTCTACTATGGTTAATACTGCCTATCCTAACGAACTTCTTTTCTTGATTTACATCTCTCTATTGAAAATGTTGAAATAATTAATAAAATATAATATATATAATATGATATTGTTAATTATCCCCACTTAGATGAGGATGTTTCCCCAGCTACTTCTTACGTGATCTACGTTTCACAACTTACATGTTTTTAGAGCTTGTAGTTGTTGAGGACTTTATTATTCGTAATATTTGTATAATTAAAAAGCTACTACATCAGGGCTACCGTTGCAATAAACTTCGAAAAACCTTTGCAACATTTTATTATCGTAAGCCTGATCTACTTTTAAAATATAAAAGTAATTTAAGAACTCTTTTGCAACAAGACCTATCACAACCTGACTTCTATGGTGATGTGATATACAAACTTCGTAATATCCTTGATCATAATCACTTTCATACACTCTTTATTACACTTGTAAAAACGTTTATCAGAAGAGGTTATAAGAGATTATAATTTTACAACGCACTGCATGTTTAGTGATCGACACATTTACAGTTCGTCACTATACTTATGTTTTCCTCTTTGTGCGATGATTGGACAGAATCAGAGGACGGTGGCGTTTAATGTTTCTCTTAAATATTGTCTTGTCGTGCCTTTAACGGTTTGTTCTCTTGTTGTTTTGGCTTCTGCCATGTCAATGAGTACTTGCCTTGTGTCCTTGCCTATATTATATATACATGATCATTTATGTGTTACACTGATATTGCCTTTGAAAGCAGCCTTGTTTGTTAGAGAGTATTACCTGGCGGGGATATCTTTATTTACACTGTCCCGTTTTATTCAGATGACAATAGGGTAAGAGTGAGCTTTGATGCTCGCTAGAACCCGGTTTAAACCCAAAGCTGCTTTGTTTACACTGCCTGTTCCAGGTCGGTAACCCTATTGTCATCCCTTTTACGTTTGTGATGTCACATCTTGCCTTTTATTCATCTTATTCATCTTTGTAGTTGTTGTTTGTTTCTGTGAGTGTTTGTGGTTGACTGTGTTCCGTAAATGCTAAATTTCCTGTTCGACCTTTATATTTACAGTTGATGCAGCGTGATGACGTACGTATGTAAGTAACTTCAAACGTCGCACAGGAAGTTGTAGCATTCTCAAAAATGAGATATAGGGTCCTATAGAAACCACAGCGTCCGAACGCAATGGCATCGTTGGTCCGCACTGTACTGCAAACAAGGACTTGATAATACAATGAAAGAGACAAACAAACAACAGAAAGGGTGGTGAAGACAGGGTTCCCGACTTGGAACGGTCAGTAGGCAATAAGGCCTAGTGGTTAGCTTGAATCGATTTTAGATGCGCACAATCCTCGCTAGTATCCTGTCTTCAGCGCGCAAATAGACAAGACAGTGTAAACAAAACTACATCCCATCAAAAGGAATTCTCTAACAATAAAGTCAACATCCAGAGGAACTAACTAAAGAAACACATACATAATAATAAACATCCAAGGATGTATCCAGAATCGTACTGAACAACCATAGTAGTTGCAGCTAAAGAGAAAACCAATCTAGGGTACGACCAGAAAACCCGAGGGACGAAAGCTCATGCACCCACCTCCCTTAGTTGGGGTTTCAGTAGGTACAATCATAGAGTCCTAAGAGGTAGTCCAGTCATCGCACAAGTGAAAAGTGAAGCGTAATGACTGACTGTAGAGGGTCAATCACTAAACATGCAGTGCGTTGTAAAACCAAAGGGTTATATCCTTTTCTGACGAACTTCCTGATTAAATTTGTAAAGCGGTCAGGAAACCCGTCAGACCCCTTTAACTTTCGAAGTTTATAGACCACATCTCCATAAAATGAGGGTTGTGATATGCCTCGTCGCAGAAGTATTTTAAGGTTGGTGTTGTACTTTTCCAGCAGGCCCTCGTTGCGGCGGTATAATTTAGAGAAAGATCTACGTAGTTTGTGATAACGAAAACCCTGCTGAAGAAGTTTACTTGTAATAACTTGATTTCGATCATTGAAGTCTATAACATCGTTACACGCACTAGCAAATCGAATGAGCTGGGAGATATACACCCCGTAAGAGGTAGCACGAGGTACATCTCCATCCAGGTGTGGATAGTTAACGATGTTAAAATTGAAATCATCTCTCTTATCATAGAATTTAGCATGAAAACAATCATTTGAAATCGAGGGATGAAGATCGAGAAATGCTGCTACTGTATCCGAACTGTTGGCTTTATTCAACGTGAGCTCTGGTGGATAAATAGTAGTAACCATATGAGCAAAGAACGGATTATCAATATTGAGTATGTCATCAAGACTCCGAGAAGTATTATTGAAGGCATCAGTAATTTCACCCTGGCTAGCAGGTGACAAACACAACATAAAATCTCTTTCATAGCAGTACAAAAACAAATCTGCAACAAGTGGCGCACATAGGAATACCAACAACCTGGCGGTAAATAGTTTTACCGTATCTTATAAAGATGTTATCCAGAAGAAAGGATAAGGCTCTACAAACATCAGTACAAGTCCACAAATTATACTTATCAATGGGGGCGTTAGTTAAGAAAGCCCTGACATTATTACGAGCTAGAAAAGTTGTACCTTCTCTAGCAAAAGTCTTCTGAATAAGCTGAAGCAATTTTTCTTTGATAAGATTATGTGGTAGTGTAGTATACAGTGTAGAAAAGTCGTAGGTGCTTAGAGAAGAGGCATGAAAATGCTTACACCGTAGTTTGTCAAGAACTTCTCCAGAGTTTTTGATAGACCAAAACAGATTGATTCCTTAGTTCTCAAAGGCCTATCCGCAGTATTTTACAATATGTTCTTTAATCGCGGGAAGTCAGGAAGTCAATAGTGCTAATTTAGACTTGATAAACACGCAAATAACAGAACAATCGTATTGAAATTATATTTAAAGTAGGTTATTTCGAGCCAACCCAGAGAGAAGGGAAAGAGTTATAGGATCCACGAAATCGTGCCATACTCTTACTTTCAAAATAGATCTATATTATTTGTTATCGTACTCTGCGGAAATACAATTCTTTAAAACAAGAAAGTGAAACCCCATAAGATGTTTTCCTCCGTCTGGTATGCAGGTATCGGGCGTCCGTGACCCATTGGTTAGAGTCTCTGACTTGAAGTCACCTGCCCTTCGCCACTGTGGGTTCGATTCCTCATGGCGTAGGAATCTTTATATGAGGAAGCTATCCAGCTGGCTTGCGGAACGTCGGTGGTTCTACCCAGATGCCTTCCCGTACACCGAAGAAATATAAAAATATCGGACAGGGAAAGTAGCATTCAAGGAGGACAGTCAACCATAAAACACAGAAACAAACACGCAAAGAGACAAACAAGAAGGCAAAAGTAATAATCAATGCAAACGACATCACAAACACAAAAGGGTTGACAACAGGGCTACCGCCTTGGAATGGTCAGTGGCAAAGTAGGCCACTGGGGGGTTTAAACCGGTTCTAGGGTGCACCAAACCTCACACTTACCCTACTGTCATCCTATTAAAACAGGACAATGTAAATAAAGAAATCCCATCATGATCTAATCTCTAACCAACAAGGCAGCATCAATAGGCAATATAAGTAAAACACAAATATGCTCGTGTAAATATAATACAAAAAAACAATAGCCTAGAAAGCCGCAATGAAGGTACTCAGTCCCTTGGGAGAAGCCAGAGCAACAAGAGAATAAACCATTAAGGGCAAGACAAGAAATATCATAGACAAACATCAAACGCCACCGTCCCAATGGGCTTTAGGTAGGCGTCATCATAGGGTCCACAGCCTGTCCGGTCATCGTACAATTAAAGAGGAAAGCATAGTGACAAACTGTAAAAGGGTCCACCACCAAGAATGCAGTACGTTGCAAAATGATAGGGTCATGACCTCTTTTGATAAACTTTGTAACAAGTTTAACAAAGACAGTATGAAAGTGATCATGACCAACCAAGAATCTCACAAAGTTTATAAATCACATCACCATAGAAGTCAGGTTGTGATAGTCCTTGTCGCAGAAGAGTCCTTGAATTTATTTTTATATTTGGAAAGGTGATCAGGGTTCCGATAATAAAATTTTGCAAAGGTTTTACGAAGTTTATGGGAACGGTAACCCTGATTGAACAGCTTTTTAGTTATACAAGGATTACGAATATTAAAGTCCTCAACTCGAGTACAAGCTCTTGAAAAACGAATAAGTTGAGACACATACACCCCATAAGAAGTTGCTCGGGGAACATCCCCATCCAAGTGGGGATAATTAACAATGTCAAAATTAAAATCATCTCTCTTGTCATAGATTTTGCTAATTAATTCACCATTCTAAATCAAGAAAAGAAGCGTTATTATCAGATATATTAGCTTTGTTAAGCTGAAGTTCTTTAGGTTAAATATTATTAACCATAGCTGGAAAGAAAGGGTTGTCAATGTTCCATATGTCATCCAGATACCGAGAGAAGTCATTAAATGCAGGATCACCGTTATCAGTATTTATTAACATTCACACTAGCGTTCGTTTAGTGCAGTGTGGCAGCTGTAAAAAGTCTCCCCGTGCTATGAATCAGTAGTGTTATTTTTACTGGTCCTTTGGGACTAACGAGCCCAATATAGGTGGCTTTGAAGTAGAATACCGCTTAAGCCGGTGCTAGGGTGCGTGAGAGGTGTTGCTTCTTTCATTACGTCTCATGAACAGACTCAATAAAACCGAATCTCTTAATTGTGTTTGTTGCTCACAAAGGAGCACCTTTATCAGTATTTATTCAATAACACCTGACTGAGTATCTGGTGAAAGACTCAACATGAAATCTCTTTCATAGCAAAATAAAAACAAATCTGCGACAAATGGTGCACAGTTCGTACCCATAGGGATACCAACAATTTGTCTATAAACGTTGGTTCCATACCTGACGAAAATATTATCTAAAAGGAAGATGAGTGCGTCACAAAAACTGCCGTTAGTAAAAAAACGTTTTAATATTATTACATGCCACAAATGTAGTATTTTCTCTAGCGAATGTTTTTTGAATAAGAGAAATTAGCTTGTCTTTAATAAGGTGATGTGGTAAGGTTGTATATAGTGTACAGAATTCATAGATGAAACCTGACCTTTATTGAAAATTATATCAAGAACGTCTCCTGAATTTTTTATAGACCAAAATAAATTAATCCCAGAGTTTTCATAAGTTTTATCATAATATAGTTTAACGTGATATTTAACGGCAGTAAGACAAGAAGTTTAAAGTTTGGAGATGTTTGTTGTGGTGCAGGCACTAGAATTCGAAATAAAGTCAGCCTTATACGGATTTTTATTTAATTTAGGAATCCAGGACATAGTAGGCAGTTTATTTAGCTCATCGAGTGATATTTGCGGAAACAATATCATCCTCAGTATAATTAACTGGAGTATACGAATTGGTGCTGCCGAGTTCCAGAGATAAAACATTGACGTAGTGTAGGCGTTAAACAATAATTACATTATTACCTGCTTTATCTGCAGGTACTAAAACAAATTTATTATGAAATTCCTGAATTCCCGATTTTAAATTACGAAAGGAAAACCTAAGTCTCGGGGGAAGTAAAGAGGGGTTAGCATTATAAAAGTTAATACGTGTATCTATAATTTTAAGAATTGACTTTTTCCAAGTAGAAAGCGAGTTTGGGTCCGCATGTTCTCTACGACATCATTTTATACTAACATTTTCAATGGAGTGGGCGATATGGGCACGACAGGCATTAAAATCAATAGTTGAAGTTAATCTATATTTAGGACCTTTCGAAAACAAATGCCGAGAATACGTTTATCAACAATATCAAAATTACCAGTGATGACATGACCTGCTGGAGCATAGAAAAATTTTGATGTGTGCATCACATTCCTTAGGCGTATTATGTACTATATCAAGGTCAGAAACTTTTTTGTTGTAGTTGAAAATAATATTTCTAATAGGCTTTTTATACTTATAACAAACTACAGGACTTTCGGAATTTTTGAAATATTTTGGGATAGAATCAACTACATGAGTATCTCGAAAAATACTAGGCATGTCAATGAAATCAATACCTTAATTAATATATAGTAGTTTTAGAAAATGCCTGACGTGATCAGACTCCTTGTCAATATGGGGTTAGAGAACATGTTGTGTGTAGCTTTGAACTATGGAAGCAGTGTTATACAATGGATCTGTACGAGCGAAAGTTTTGTCGGCTTCCTCGTCGATCAACTTTAGTGAAGAAATGGACAAAGAGGTAAGCCGTGAAAGCATAGAGTACGTTCCAGACTGTTTAAAAATAGTATGTAAATCAGCGACAGAAATAATTACACGCGATTTACGTTTGATGTTACCATTACGCCTAAGACCATGATACCTAGATTTACGCTTTCGAATAGATAATATAGAAAATATGTCAATATTAGGATCTTTAGAAATATTTCCTTCTGGATAAATATTGTCATTAAGGCCGAGTGGATAAGGTGTCTGTAAGTTTTTCATCCACTTACGTTCTGCAATATGTCTAGCTTTTATTTTAAAGCTTTTAGTAGCATTATTATCAAAAATATATATATTCAACCGGTTGAACAGTTACGTTATTAAAATTATGACCTGACTGACGAAAGTGTTGGTACAAGTAATATTTTAACTTTTAAGGATCGACCTGTTTGTCCAACATATTGTATATCGCAACGTGGTTCATTTCAAGTCAGAACATAAATGACGTGAGATATACGTCAATCAACATTTGAAGCTAGACATACATTAAACAATATACCATTAACAGCTGATTTAATGGTGGGCTTGCAAGATAAATAATTGCAACAACTGCACCTCTTACATTGCACTTATTAATAGAGGGAAACACCCTGCGTCTTGAATGAACTAAGTGATTTCTGAAAGGAGACTTTATATGGTATTTCCTCAAAACAGGTGATCCTAGAGGAGTTACGGAAACTTTTGAGCCATTATTAAAAATCCTAGTAATATTATTAGAAGGAACATGAAACGAGGTTTCCGAATGAAGATTTACAGATGTAAGGCGTACATATGGTTTAGTTCTAAAAAATAAGAGTTATTTTGTTGAATTTGTATTGATGACGCAGACTGTAACCGATAGGTGAAAGATTTATTGTAAGATACATATAATCGACTCATAATTATTTTTTTGGAGAGTAATACCATTCCCGTGAAAAGCGAAATAAGGGCCAATTAGTATTTATTAGAGATACGAAATAGAATCGTATCAAAGATCCATAAGAAATAATAATAGTAAACTTACGGACTGTTAAAAGAGGTCACAAACTCGAGTCAGTGTCTAATACAAGATAATGAGGAAAGTTAAGGAAAACCCTAAAAAATGGGCCAAAATGTCGATGAGCACAAAACCTTCAACGCGGTGTATGAAACACACGTGTTTAAGGAAAAACTGGATCAATGAATGTCATACAAGGATGTCATACAATCCTTGTATGATGTAAAAATAACAATTTTGATTGGATGTACGGGGAGACTTTACCAACATTACCTGCTATCTTTTTACACGAATGGAAGCTGGAAAGTTCAATGCCATATGTTTATAAATATTACTTTATTAAAAACAGACATTGTTACAGTTTATGTAGTTAACAATTAACCTAAATTAAGCAAAATAAGCTTCATTTCGGTAATGTGTATTTCTGTTTCGGTCCGCTTTGATAAATAAAACACCTCCTTATGCATTTGCCGGAAGCGATCACAAATGCATTTTTTATCCAATAACGTGTTACTCAGTTATCAACAGATTATGTGTATTTGTAAAACTCCCCAAAATAAGTTAAGGACCATCCCTTCTTAATTTCAATAAGATTACAGTTTGCATCATCGCACAAGTTTAAATACACATTGCATTCCAAAAATGGAAACTGTTTCGTGTTTCTGTATTCTTTAGGAACATTTTACACCAAAATACAAAATAATTTGAAATTTCAATAAAATGCTTTGTTTACACCCAAAAATAATATTTCGTATTGTTGTCATTACTTTTGTTTCCTTAACAAATATCTGTCCCCATTTTCTTTAGAATAATTCTACAGATAAGCGTGCAGTGCCAAATATGCAACCTGGTCTTGAAAATATACTTCTGATATGTTGGATGGGATTCAAAAAATCAGCGTTTTTCAAAACTGCTCGGTGTATACATTTAAACTGTCAAAAGTTTGTCAATTTCGAGGACAATTAAAATTTCGCGTCCATAGTTCCATTGATAGTGATTAAACATAATGAATAAATTCACAAAACATATTAAAACGTTTAGTATTGTTGTTTTGGGTCAAATTAATGATTTTTTAGAAATTATAAAAAATCTCGGACTCTTTTTAATTAACAGAACAGTGTATATCAACATTTTGTTTTTCATCTAACTTAGAAGACCTGACAATGTCCAGTTTAATGCCACATCGCTTACACATTATATGTAACCGTTTGAAAATGGTATGTAGTCAATTTCACTGGAGAAATATTCTTGCGGCCCTTAACTTATTTTGAAGAGTATATAACGATTGCAAGGGAAGATATTCCAGCCACCACGTGACAGCTCATTGTTTGGAGTTGTGTTTTCATTCAAAGTGTTTTCAATTACATGAATATTTCCAGTAAAATGTAATCAATTTGAGTTTTGTCTTTCTAGAATAAAATTATTTTCTTTTGTCAGTATTTCCAAGAGCAATGCAAGCGACATTTTAAAAGAACAAGTTAAAATATGTGCAGCTATTAGACGACACTGGCACCAACTTATGACAGCTTTATGGACGTTGAAGAAGTGTAGACATTCTGGTACAACTCTGGAGTAAAATTCCAAAATAGTGCTAAAGATTCCACCACTCAAATTCAAAAGAAACAACCTGGTCAACGTACCATATTTTGTACATTTGCAAATGCCTGTGTTTCATAAAAAAGTAACGTTAGCTGGGAAATATGGTGTTCGAAATGGCCCAGTAAATTATATTCATATAGGCCGATAGTACAATTGCACTGTGTAGTGATACCTCAATCATCTTTTTGGTATTGCATATCTTATACATCCGCTAATTGGTATAATTATTGTATGCAACCATTTACAACACATGTAACGCCAGTTGTTTTCTTCTCAATATTTAACATTGTGTTTGTTTGTCATGTTTCTTTTTCTCTTGACAAACTGAAACACATTCAATTGCGACTATACAATTTCATTATGTTTGATTATTTAAAGTGTTAAAGAAAATATAGTCTAGCAAATAATTAGTGTCATACTTAATGCATTTTTTGGTGTCAGAATTAAAATAAGATTGTGTAAAATACATGTAGTTTACACATATATTTTTATTCGTTTTCTCACTCTTGCATTTAAAAATATGTAATCAATCGGACTTTTTTTAATTTTTTGCGAATACAATTTTAATAGAAGTATAGCCAGTGTCCATAAGGACACACGGCAATTGTGCCAGCCACTGAACGTTCCATGATGGTAGCCCTATTGTCAACCCGTTTGTGTTTGTGATTTCATATCTTGCCTTTTATTCATCTTTATACATGTTGCTGTTTCTATGTGTGCTTGTGGTTGACTGTGGTGCTGACTGTGGTGTTGACTATGGTGTTGATTGCCACATTTCCCGTTCTATTTTTGATAACAGGAATCTGTTCATGCTGTTATAGCAAAGTTCAAACATAGATATTTCATTCCAAAATAATGGCTTCCCGACTATAAATAAAGTCTGTGTTATTCAAATGTGCAGTCATTATTTCAACTGGTAATAACTCATGAATATGAATGAGTCACTTGTGAAGTAGTTTCAAATCGACGAACACCCCAAAAGTAGGTACACAAGCAGAAATACTCGTACAGGTAACATCGATAAATATACGGCTTCAGAATATATGTGATAAAAACAGTAATTGCCCGGAACAGGCTTGAACCGCAGACGTTGCCCTTTTAAGTTTGATGGCTTACATTTAACCACTAGACCACGGCTATTTATTGGTACGTTGAAGCATTTTAACACTAAATAGGCATTACGTAATGACTAGCGCACACACAAACTCATCAAGCGCTAAATAACAAGTCGAAATATGGTTGTTTTGAGGCGGAATATTAGATAAATATAGTGGCTGATATGTGCCATCTCATCTTTTCGTTATATCGCCGCGAAATAACGCCGAGCGAAATAACGCCGGGCGAAATAACGAAAAGACGAAAAAACGCCGGGCAAAATAACGCGAGCGAAAAGACACCAAGCGAAATTACGAAAAAACGCCGGGCGAAATAACGACAAGCGAAAAGACGAAAAATAGTCAAAATGCCAAACCGAGCCAGGTCATGTGAAGTCCGCCTTCGTTCATCCGAGTATCGGATCGCGATTATAACAACTCACAAGTGTGGGTAGCTGGGGGTAGAATAGCGTGCATGCTCGGTTCCTCACATGTTGATTGCTTGGACATGATAGCGTGTTTGGTGCTATTAGCTGTGAATAGCTTAAGAATGCCAGCGTTTTCGATGCTAGGACATGTGGGTAGATAGGTAGGATAGCGTTCTCGGTGATATGATGTATAGTAGCCGGGCATGATAGCGCACTTGGTATAATATATGAACAGCTGGGGACATGATGTGGGTAGCTAGGGCATGATATCAGTTGTTTGTAGCTGGTGTAGGATAGCTTGCTCGGTGTTAAGAGGCGTGAGTTACTTGGGTAGGATAGCGTGCTACGAATTGCTTGGGTAGGATAGTGTGCTCAGTGTCAAGAGACACTAATAGTATTGGTAGGATAGCGTGCTCGATGTAAGATGGAATTAGTACTTTGGGTAGGACAGCGTGCTTAGTGAGGTGTGGATAGCTGGGATAGGAGCGAGTGTTCGGAGGAAGGTTGTGTGAATACTTTGGATAGGATAGCGTGTTGGGTGCTAGGTTGTGTGAGTATCTGAGCACGCTTTACCACCTCAGCAACCCACACCTTCTAAATAATTCTGAGAATTGTTTCGAGTCGCTGTCCGACACTCGGATGGGCCAAGACGGACTCCATAGAACCAGTCGCGTGATTTTGACTTTTTGCTCGGCGTTCTGACTATTCGTCGTCTTTTCGCTTGGCGTTATTTCACCTGGCGTTATTTCGTTATTTCGCCTTTTCGTTATTTCGCCCGGCGTCTTTTCGCCCGGCGTTATTTCGCGGCGAAAAAACGAAAAGACGAGATTGACTCTTAATAAATAATAGTAAGTATCTACCCATTTGTTCAAGAAGCGTTATAGCTCAGTGGATAGAGCACCTGACATAAACTCAGAAAGTCGTGAGTTCGAGTCCCGAAAGAGACAAATAAAAATCTTCTGTTAATCATAATGTACAGGTACGACGTGCACTGGTCGATGTCTATACAATATTTGATGTCCTGCGTTATATTTGCTCGCTTAAATGCCCGATTTCGACATGAGCTGCTCGACATGAATTTACATATAAAGACACGCCCACAAAGAAGAAATCGATTGATATAGAGACTCTGTAGCTTTAAGAAATATTTTACCCGCAGTTTATGACATAGTGTGCTCACTTGTTCTCATAAATACGACATCTCGATGTCGTATGTTTAAGAAACGCTACAAAATAGTTCAGCTTTCAGAAAAAAGAAGACAACAGTTTAGTCGTGTTGATTGTTTTGATTTGTAAATATGTGTAAACAACCCCGACCTCTCGATTTCCATGTGTCATATTAATGGAGTATACATGTGTACATTTTGTCATAATTTTAAAGCCAACCTGTTTGATTCCTATCATATAATTAACTAAGTCACTGCAGTATTTATAAAAGTTTATTTAACCGTTGGTTTTGTTTAAAATGTAATAATTCACTGACTGGTGTGTTTGTGGTTTCAAGAATGAGATTATAGAAAAAAACACAATACATATTAACGACCAGTATTATAAAAAATCTCGGATAAAACTGTATTATATTTAATTAGTTTGTGCATGTTTAAATTGAATAAACTTGTATGACATTTAAAATACAGTTTTGCAGAGTAGCGTAATGTCTTTGAGTGAAAATTAATATAAAAAGATCGGACAGGGAAAGTAGCATTCAAGGAGGACAGTCAACCACAAAACATAGAAACAAACATGCAAACAGACAAACAAGAAGACAAAAGTAATAATAAAAGCAAACATCACAAACACAAAATGGTTGACAATAGGGCTACCGCCTTGGAACGGTCAGTGGCAAAGTAGGCCACTGGGGGTTTAGACCGGTTCTAGGGTGCACCAAACCTAACACTTACCCTACTGTCATCCCATTAAACAGGACAGTGTATATAAAGAAATCCCCACCATGATCTAATCTCATACACGGTTGACGTCACCTTCTTGTATGAGATGTGTTGGTACGTAATTTGATTTAAATATTGTATGATCCGTTCCAAGGCGGATGCCCTTTGGTCATCCCTTTTGTGTTTGTGATGTCTTATTTGGCATTTTATTAATCTTTAAATTTGTTCTTTGTTTCTGTGTGTGTTTGTGGTTGACTATCGTCCTTGAATGCTACTTTTCCTGTTCGATTTTTATATCTATATTTTCAATAAACTGTACACTCAGTACATTTGACGACGAGCTCGACTTGTAAGTGAGGATGTGTCGGTTCTTACGGATGGCGGGAGGTGTACAGTACTGGTTTTACCCAGGAAAAGTGGGTGGTTTGCCTCCACCACAAAAAATTTCGACCTCCATATATAACCTTACATGTGTTGAAAATGGCGTAAAACACCACACACACACACACACACTTGACAATGTAACACTTGGTATGTTTTTAGACTTGTATTGTCTGAAATATATTTGAAAAAATTACAGCAATTATAATGCAGTTGTTTATCGACATCCATTTGGACAAAGATACTTTATAAGATGGGTTTCTTTTATTCCAATCCTATTACCTTGGTAATATTTACATATTTATTATGTATAATATGGAAATAAAATATGTTTAAACCAAAACAATGTTGCGTTTTTAATTTAACTGAGTATATTTATCCATTTTACAATGGGTAACATCTCGATCTTTGTCTTTTCCAATAACAACTTATGCAGCACGGTTTCTTAGTTTTCTGACGGCAGCATCTTCTCTTCTGTCTACCTCTCTTATCACTGCAATCACAACCTGTGGTTGGCGTGGTCGTTGTTGCGCTCGTTGTCGTAGTTTCAGGAGTAAGCGTGGTCGTGGTCGCGTTTGTTGTTGATGCGATTGTTGTCGTAGCAGTAGAGCTTTCCGTAGTAGTAGTCGGGCTTGTTGCTGTCGCAGTTGAGCTTTCCGTAGTAGTCGGGCTTGTTGTTGTCGCAGTTGAGCTTTCCGTAGTAGTCGGGCTTGTTGTTGTCGCAGTTGAGCTTTCCGTAGTAGTCGGGCTTGTTGTTGTCGCAGTTGAGCGTTCCGTAGTAGTCGGGCTTGTTGTTGTCGTAGCAGTAGAGCTTTCCGTAGTAGTCGGGCTTGTTGTTGTCGCAGTTGAGCTTTCCGTAGTAGTAGTCGGGCTTGTTGTTGTCGCAGTTGAGCTTTCCGTAGTAGTAGTCGGGCTTGTTGTTGTCGCAGTTGAGCTTTCCGTAGTAGTAGATGGGATTGTTGTTTCTGTGCTGGTAGACGTTGTACTCGTTATCAATGAGGGTATTCCATCAGGGCAGATGTCATACGCTTCAATGCAAGTTCCACGGTAACATACCTACGTAATCAAACATTTTTGTTAAGTGGTTTTATAAAATGAGTTTAAAGATTGTATCGTGTTGTTAATATAATATATTATAACGTGTTCGCGTTCAACTGAATTTCCATTAAAATAGATAAACTAAGAAAAATCAAACATAAAAGCGATATGTTTACACGACTCTTTCAGGTTAAAATGTTTATACTTTTATTTAGTCAAAGCAATAGTAATATTGACCACATACATCTCTTAGTGGTTCTATGGACCTGGGTAAATGTAATATTGACCTCAGACTCCTACCCGTGGTTATATGAACATGGGTAGATATAACATTGACCCCAGACTTCGTACTTTGATCGTTATTAGAGTTACTTTGTCCTAATTCAATAGTTTGTTTTAATGAGGTCAATAAAACTGCGATTATCACCCTCATTAAACGTCTATGTAGTAATGTTTGCAATGGGAGAGTCAAGGTTTATTTAAATAACTTTAGGAGCTTAACGATATATTTAATGTATCATTCATGTAATGAAAATT
Source organism: Cyrtodaria siliqua (assembly GCA_037043455.1). NCBI lineage: Eukaryota > Metazoa > Mollusca > Bivalvia > Adapedonta > Hiatellidae > Cyrtodaria > Cyrtodaria siliqua. The sequence continues at coordinate 45,692 of JAWPHD010013508.1, read as the reverse complement.
ATCCAAAGCAGATATAAAAATCGAAGTGGAAAAGTAGCATTCAAGGACGACAGTCAACCACAACACATAAAGAAACAAAAAACAATTACATATAATGATGAATAAAAGGCAAAAGTCACAAAAGGGTTGACAATACGGCTACAGCCTTGGATTTTCAGTGACAAAAAAGGTCGCTGTGGGATTAAACCAGCTTCTAGGGTGCACCAAACTCTTCACGCTTACCTTAGTGTCATCCTAATAAACGGGACAGTGTAAATAAAGAGGTTATATTCTCTAGAAAGCCACAAAGTAAGTACTCACTGACTTGGCAGAAGCCAGAGCAACAACGGAACAGACCGTTAAGGGTACAACAAGACAATATTAAAGACAAAAATCAAACGCTACCGTTTAAAGGATAATAAGGATTTAGGTGGACGTTACGATAGGGTCCACAATATATCCGGTCATCGCACAATCAAAGAAGAAAGCGTAGTGGCGAACTGTAAATGGGTCAACCACTAAACATGCAGTACGTTGCAAAATGGTAGGATCATAACCTTTTTTGATAAAACAAGTCTACTAAAGATTGTATGAAAACGATATGACCGAAGATCTTACGAAGTTTGTAAATCACATCACCATGGAAATAAGTATAAAATTCGAACAGGAAATGCAGCTTTCACAAAACAGAGTAAACCCAAAAACCCGCAAAACGACAAACATGATTGGCAATGTTAATAAGGAATAAAGGCATATGACGTCACAAACACAAAAAGGGTTGACAATAGGGCTACCGCCTTGGAACGTTCAGTGGAAAAAAGGGCCGCTAGGGGTTTAAACCAGGTTGTAGGGTGCACCAAACCTCACACTCACCCTACTGTCATCCCAATAAAACGGGACAGTGTAAATAAAGAAATCCCCGCCATGAGCTATTCTCTAACCAACAAGGCAGCATTAATAGGTAGTATAAGTAAAACACAAAGATGCTCGTGTATATAAATACAAAAAACAATAACCTAGAAAGCCACAAACTTAATGACTTGGCAGAAGCAAGAGCAACAGGAGAACAAACCACTGAGGGCACGACAAGACAAGATTGCAGACAAACATCAAACGTCACCATCCTTTTGGGCTTTAGGCAGACGTCATCATAGGGCCCATGGCTTGTCATGTCATCGCACAATTAAAGAGGAAAGCATAGTGACGAACTGTAAATGGGTCCACCACTAAGCATATAGTGCGTTGCAAAATGATAGGGTCATAACCGTTTTTGATAAACGTTTTAACAAGTTTAACATAGATAGTATGAAAGTGATCATGGTCAAGGATTTTACGAAGTTTGTAATTCACGTTACCTTAGAAGTCAGGTTGTTATATCCTTGTCGCAGAAGAGTTCTTAAATTACTTTTATATTTGAAAAGAAGATCTCGGTTACGATAATAAAATGTTGCAAAGATTTAACGAAGTTTATGGTTACGGTAGCCCTGATGGGTAGCTTTTTAGTTATACACAGATTACGAATATTAAAGTCCTCAACTCGAGTACAAGCTCTAGTTAAGACACATTGACCCCATTAGAAGTTGCTCGGGGTAGTCCCTGTCCCTATAGATGAACGTTTAAGCGCATTAAAGGGACACTCTTGATTTTATAAAAATCGCAGCGTCTCATTAGTTATCCTATTACTTGCATTTGTTCAATCAATACACACCATTCACATACAAACTAGTTTGCGCAGAGATGGATGTCTAGAACACAGTTCAGTAAATGGAGTAGCTAAAGGTACGTATATGAGGAATACACATTTATATTAGATTTTACTGAAGAATATTAATTGAGAATACAACTCAATGATAGTTTCCTTAGAGCTTTTGTAATACACGGTCGGTAAATATAATAGGTTTGTTGTTTGTTTGAATGATATGTTTACGTAATTTTTAGCACATTTTAGACCTATATGACGTTCGATTTTCTTTTTGGTAGAGGAAGACAACCCCATTTTTCCTTGGTAAAACCAGTACTGTATACCTCCCGTCATTCGTAAGAATCTACGATCTCATTTAAAAAGTTCAGCTGCCAGTGGGATCTGAACCCGCAGCGGTGAGAGGCGAGAAGATTTACAACGCAAAGTCGTTAACCTCTCGACCACGCATGCGTTACACTTATCATAGGTGTTTCATAGGCGTATGATCGTTTTCATTGCGGTCCAACTTCTGAAACTACTAAGTTGCTGGTACAAACATACGATGTCCCCCGCCTCCCTTAAAAATCTTGTGGTGGGTGAATTATAACGACCATGTATGTGTTTGAGTGGGGAGAGTAAATGAGAACTAAGTAAGTATACTGAATGATATTTACATAATCTTTAGAACTATCGGTTCCCAAGCACGGCGTTCCTTCATAAACGCTGAACAGGCTGTAACAATCTCTATTTGCGTCGAAACAGAATACTTCATGGGGATCCTTACAGGCATCTGCAACTACTTTTCCTGTTGTGACAGTGATATGTGGCTGCAATAAAATCAGTTCTTCTAATTAATACTTCGTATATAAATGGAACATTTCTCCAAAACCAATACTCGTATTCGGTTGGAGAGTGTCTTAGTCTCGATTTGTTTCGCAATGTGAAGTTTTTTACATCGCTTCCTACATTGAAAACTAAATAATTCAGCTAACTGGGTTATGAAACAGAACCAGGCAGTGTCTGTGCTACATTGTGAAATATGCCAAAAATACAAAAAAAAGCGATGATGAAGGGACTATGACGGAGGAAATAGTAACACTAGCGTTTGTTTAGTTCTGTGTGGCGGGCGTAAATATAGTCGCCCGGCTACAAATCAGACAGAACATTACTGTTCCTTTGGGATCGTCAAGCCCAATATGTGTGGCTTTAAAGTTGAATGCCGCTTAAACGGGTGTTAGGAGGCGGGAGAGAGAGGTGTTACTTCTAATGAAAAGACTCAATAAAACCGAGTCTGCTACTTTTATATCTTGTTTGTGTTTGTTGCTTTTTCAGTACTTAGAGTACCTTGTACTTAGTGTACCTTGAGTAAACGTTCCAACCACTATAGTACCCTGCATAACACAATGTACCTTCGGAGTTCACTTTTATAAGCTGGGGAACCAGCATGTCTTCTCATTACAACATTATTGACTTTGCGATACACAAAGTTGTTAGCAAGGGCCAGTTGAGCTTATGGGATGGCGAGTTGTCCGTCGTCCGTCCGTCTGTCAGTTAACTTTTACATCGTTAAGACGATAGGGCCTTCACTTCACATCCAATCTTTACCAAACTTTAACAGATTGTTAATATCAATGAAAGCTCTGACAAGTTCGCAAACCAGCCAGATCGGACCGGTAACAGCGGAGTTATGACCCTTGATTTAGTTAAAAAATGCTATATTTTGCCTCGTTAATACGATAGGGCCTACTTTACCAGATTTGCTTACTTTTTTTTATTTTATTATTATTATTTTTTTGTAATTTTTTTTTTTTTTTTCAATTTTTTTTATTTATTTATATATTTGTTTTTGTTTTTTCTTTCTTTTTTTTTCATTATTTTTTTTCTTTTTCTTTATAAGCTCTACTAGCCAAGTTCGAAAAAACAGCCAGATCGGACCAGTAACAGCGGAGTTATTGTTATTGAATTAGTTAAAAATGCTATATTTTACCTCGTTAAGACGATAGTCACACGCTTCATTGATGTTATAAGAGCCATGTTAGCCAATAGAGCGTCCACAGGCCCTCTTGGGCTTCTTGTTTTTGTTTTTACAACATTTTGAGAAATATAAATTCTCAGAACACAGGGTACACTCATGGTTGGAATATATTCTCAAGATACATATGTATACCCGCATTAGTGTAGTTTCCTGCATGACATAGATCCATTCAGCGATACTAACAGGTATTTGCTAATCACCGCGTCGGACATCTGTCGCACGTTTCCGTCAAAAAACGACGATCATTGCGAACAGTTACGATCAAGATTCACAATTTATGATTATACCCTCAGGTACACATACATACAGCCAACATTTCTCTCTTGTTCGTGTTCCTTGCTTCCAACGGATTCCCTTTTTAGTATTTACTGACATTTACACTAACGTTTGTTTAGTGTTATTTGGCGACCGTGAAATGTCGGCACGACTACAAATCATTCGTGTTACTACTTACTGATTCTTTGAGGTCATAAGCCCAATCTGTGTGGCTTTTAAGCGGAAAATCGCTTAAGCAGGTGCTAGGAGGCGCGACAGAGTTGTTGCACATGAAATTACCTCTCATGAACAGACTCAGTAAAACCGGGTCTGCTACTTTTCTCTCTTGTTTGTGTTTGTTGCTTCAACGAAATCCCCTTTTCAGTATGTATTTTATTATCTTCAAGCAACCATATTTACTTACTGTTACCCACAATGGAAAGCACAGAGAATCGAAAGGACGGAAACGGTTTTCAGAACGAAGCGGCTGCGTAATCTCCTCCATTTTGTTGTTATGTAGTGACGGTATGAGGCACACAATGGGGGAAATCGTCAAATATTCACGTCTCGAGACATACACATCGTAGACATAGGAACATGTCTAAAGTACCCTGAATGATAATTTTATTTGCAGTATAAATGTTGAAATTATATGATATTATATTATATAGCAAACCATGTAAAATTACACGTAAAATAACTTACACTGCAAACACTGCTGCTCATGTCATTATACATATGCTGACACTGATACGTGATGTTAAACTCCCGACCACGAGCTCCGGAACAAAATGCGGTTTCAAATTCCAAATCGGTGAAATCATTGTCATAAAGACATGTTGTACCCCTGAAAGAAACAGATGAAGTATAAGTCCAGAAGTTTATCCATACAAATATCATTACGTGGTCCGAGTATTATCTTTCATACCCCATCCAACCCCTTCTGCAAGAAGCGAAAACGGAGTTGCTTGGGGTATGAACTAAAACCTTAATTTCCGCTTAAAATGTTTGCATATTGTAAAATTTTAAACAGGTTATCGCATTTTGTCAGTAAAACATGTTTTTAACGTGTTTTATTGTTGAAATATCCGTTATAAATTTTGCTAATATAAGCTTTCAAATACTTAATGGAATTAAGGTGGGTCCACGTAATGCAATGGTGAGTTGGTAGACCGTCAGGAGTTAAATTAAAATATTTGAAAGAAAGTCTGACTCTTATTGTATAATTTTAACGTCGGCCATTCATTACTGAATATTTACATCGCTATTGCATTCGCTACGATGAATCTTATTTGACACGCTGCATTTAATTTTCCAATGAATACCATTACCTTCGGAATACCTCATGATATGCCCCTTAACGGTTTTCATTGGATGATGGGCGGAGCTTAACGTAATAGAATATTGCGCATGAGGGGTGTTGCCGATCGTAACGGCTGTTACATTTTACTCCATAAAAATCCCCGTATAATAAACTATTTTTTCGAAATAAATAGTAAATCTGGCGTAAATAGAGAAGAAATCAACGCCATTTTAAAGGTAACTATTTATGTAAATATAAGGAAGTATTGCGCTCTTTTGGTTTTCATCGGGATGTGAAAAACATTTGGATAGTTTAAAGTACGCCACTCCACACACTTTAAACCACCCAAATATTTTTCATACCCCAATGAAAACAAAAAGAGCGCATTTTATTCCTATTGTTGAAATGTATAACAGCGCGGACACGTTCGGAAAACAGCTAGATTTTGTTAGTTAGCATCAGAGTCCTTCATTACGTTTTACGATATCAATGAAAGCTCGGATGATTAAAATAACACACAGCTACATCGGCTTAATTGCACTAGAGTTATGGCGCTTGAATATTATTTAAAATACTATATTTTGCTTTGTCAAAATCTTAGATAACTTTAGATAATTCATTTTTCATCTGATCTTTTCCATATGCGGCCACATTTTTGTATAAATGAACGCTTGGTCAAGCTGGAAACCAGCTAAATTAAATGTATACTTGTTTCATAAGCTCTCTAGTACCTTCAGTCTCCTTCCGATCTTTACTAAATTTTGCCAGATTGTTAATATTAATTAAAGCTTGGGAAAATTCGAAAACCAGGTAGATCGGATTAGTAACACAAGCGTTTAGGCTCTTACTTTATTAAAACATGGTCGATTTTGCTTTGTTGAACCTCTAGATACTTCACTTTTCACCTGATATTTTCCAAACATATTCACAGTGTTTAAATCAATGACAGTTTGAACAAATTCAATAGCTGGACAATTTTAGTAGTTTTCTTTCATATCAACTTGGTTATTTAGTTTTCATTCGATCTTTACCAAACTTGTTTAGAATGTTAATACCAATAACAACTCGGACACACCCTGACTCACACCCATCCTTATACCCCAAGCCATCCCCTCCAACATCCATTTAATTTGTTTTAAATATATTTTAATTATTTAATGTATTATTATTTCACCAGCTGCTGGATCTTTATCAATTTCTTTTTCTTTTAATAAAAAATGGGAGAACAGTTTGAAAATCAGCCATATATGTGTGAATATCATGTATGCCCACTGTCAGAAATCCCAATAAGCAATAATGTACGATAATCCTTGTCAACAACAATCTTCTTCATACATATCGGCAGTAATTTGCAGTATTGATTTTTGTTGTATTATGACATTTTAGGTATAAGTTAGTGGTTATTACGTGGAATTTTAACAAATTAGAAACCCAAAGAAGCGAATGAATGTTGAATTTTATTTTGTTAACATTGCACTTAATGAAAGTAATACTACCTTACTGAGTAATTAATATATTTAATAAACATTCAATGAGCGATGGCATAATATACAAATGAACATTCCCGCGAGCGCAGTGTATCCTTACATTTATATGTGCAATGCGCCTTTAACACGTAATAAAAAAGCGATCGCGCTAAATAAAATTGAGGCATAGAATAGAATAGAATTTGTTAATAGGTCTAGGACGGATCGATGGCATCACGCCGTAGACCTTACAATTTTCGTGATAGTTCAGCATTAAGTCTGATAAGACTCATGAGCATATGATAGATACTTCAACAAATACTCAAAATAGATACAATGACGTGACAGTGTCTTAGAGTAATTCATGTAAATACATATAACAACACACAATAGCATGACAAGCAATATACACTATTTAAATGTAATTTTTGTTCATGCATTATGAGAATTCTGAGTTTTAATGAAATAAGCTTATACACAATTTGAAAATCTAGACCATCCAATTTGATCGAAAAATAGGTTAAACACTCAATATAAAATGTGTCTGTGATTTGGTTTGTTTGCAACACTTGTAATATTATTCGAATAAAAGTATTACCCACAAATCGCAAAACATGTTAATTTGTAAGAACAAAATACTTATATAATCACGTGAAATATCCTCGTGAATAGATAAAATCACGTGATAAATTTATCGCGTGCATAGCATGTGATACTTACTGCAAATGTTGAATAAACTGCCGAACACTGCATGTTGAGATGTTTCGTCCATTTTCGTTTGGACTCATAAGGTACAGAGAACTGTCGCATACATTACCGTCGCCATCACGAGAGGACCCTAACCTGGATCGTACAATTTAAACGGTATATATATTTGAATATGAGGAGTACATGAAAACACTTCACTAATATACACGTACATCCTTATTTTCAACTGGTAATTATTTTTTACCATAATATACTCGTACATGTTTAATTTGCTTGCAAGAAATGTCGCACCTTCTAACTATTTCTTGACGAATCTGTCATTCCTTTGCAATATAGTGTGTAAGGAGGTATAGACTCAATTGTGTTAAATGTCTTAATTTAAAATGAAAGGAAAATGTCTATTTATAGTTTCTGATTAAAATTTACTATTTAAGTTGTACGATAGCAAAATATCTGAAATTAGTGTCTTATAACTGTTACAGTGAATTGTTTAATAGTGTTGTGTGTTTTTTGCACCAATATTTACATAATTTCATTGTATCCATAGAAGTGCCAACAGTTAACAAGTTATTTGATTTTAATTTCTTTGTGAACATGTAATCAAAAAGGCAGGATCTGTATTAATTAGTAAAAACGTTAAATTCACGTATTTCTCCAAATGCATTTCACAGCTCACAACAATTATACATTTACCATGATCTGCGTTCGAAGACGTCGGCAATAGTAAAAATCTAAAATACTCACATATGACCAAATTCATGTGCCAGTGTTGGTAACCCGTCGCTCCATCCACCTGCTTCGGTTACTGTCACTTTATAGTAATCATAGCTGCTACTTAAACATACGGTACCCCTAAACGCCACACCTGAAATAAGTTTAGTTTCAGTTCTGCAATTGCAAACCCTTTCTACTTTCACTTTTGAAATGTATATCTAAAACTGTCAAAAGCATGATGAGCTGCATTTCATACTTTTAATATACCAAACATATTTCCAGAATTCAGTTACAGTTATAAAAAAACAGGAACCTTCTCTAAACGTTTTAAGAAGATAAATACTCTGTAATAGAGAACTACTTCCAATGTAGCAGGCAGGCACATCCGTCGATTTGGAGTAATTAAACCTGTTGAAAAAAGATGTATAATTTCGAATATTTACATTTACTTGATACTTTCTGTTGGAAAGAACTAGTTTATGATTCCGATTATTTACAAGCACTTGATACTTTCTGTTGGAAAGAACTAATTTATAATTCCGATTATTTACATTTACTTGATACTTTCTGTTGCAAAGAACTAGTTTATGATTCCGATTATTTACAAGCACTTGATACTTTCTGTTGGAAAGAACTAATTTATAGTTCCGATTATTTACATGCACTTGATACTTTCTGTTGGAAAAAATAGTGCAACATTTCGAACATTTTCAGGCCCTTGATACTTTCTGCTGGAAAGATATAGTTTATAATTCCGATTATTTACATGCATACTTTCTGTTGAAAAAAAAATTGCAACATTTGGACTAATTACAGGCCCTTGATACTTTCTGTCGGAAAGAAATAGTTTATAGTTTGGAATATTTACATGCACTTGATACTTTCTGTTGATTTAATAGAAAGCAAATATTTGTAATTTCGTTTATTTACAGGCACTTGATAATTTTAGTGTATAATTTCGAAGATTTAAATGCCCTTGACACTTTTTCTTGGTTTATAATTTCGAATATTTACATGCACGTGATACTTTCTGTTGAAACGTATAATTTCGGATAAACTTCATATAGTAGGCGGGACTAACACCGGATACGCATACCGTGCAATCCGATGTACCAACATAGAAAACGACTATTCCACTGTTTGAAAATATACTGACGATATTTATATTTCTTACACTTGTTTATCATTACCAATCTTCAAAGCTACGTTATTATTGGTACTTTAATAACGGAAAAATGTTGTAAATATAATAATTGATTCGCAAATTTCCGGTATTGAATGGCTAATTTACCATACTGCGCTAGCGCGTTACTTGGAAATTTCCATTTACTACCGGCGTTTAAAACCGCATTAACGCCGACAATTTGCTAATCAATTCTTAAATAAATAAATATATATAAATATGCATTAAGCAGTATTATTCAAAATCGAAAGGATATTCCAAATCAGTGTATTAGGCAGAATTCTAACGCACTTGACAGAAACACTGCATTGCTCCAGAAACGATTAACCAGTATGGAAACTTTGACTTTTTGACATTATTTCAGTCGATATCGAGTCGCCATTAAACACAAATGTGCGACCATTAAACGACTGATATACCGTGGCAAAACCCTAATACTCAAGACTTAGGTGTGCACATATGCAATCAGCGTGTGCTAAATAATGTGCTAATATGCGCTAAGAGCCAATTCACGGCAAGCGGATGGTCTATGGGGATTTTATGTTTTATAAAGATAAAAAATGTAAATTATAGATCATATTTCTTCTATCAATGCATTACAATACATTACAATACATAACAACATTGAGAAAGAAAGGAGTCCCCCACCCCATCAAATATTGACCGCTATTTTAAAAAACTAAAACAGCAGTGAAAAAGACGGCTTCACGGTTGGCCGGCTACCATAATGTTCCAAATGTGCTAATACTAATCATATTTAAACAGTAAACACGTACGTTTGATACTACCACAATTGAAGTTTTGGACAGACTTGAGAGTGAAAAAATAGAAAAATGAATTAGTTAAAACCAGTTTTGATATAAAAGTACACACAGAAGACGAAGATTTATATTAATGCATTACTTACCAAGCAAATCTCGACCATTATAAGGGTCATTTCTTAAATCTGAAAGATCCAGTCTGAAATAAATGTGACGCAAGATTTTGGTTAAAACAGATACTAATGTCGAACAGGAACTGTCAAAAAGTCAACACTGTCAACCAAAAACATGCATTCAAAACAAGTTTAAAATACAGGACATCAACAATTGGCGATTATTAACGAACATTTGTTTTATTTCGATTTTGACTATGCAAAACCTATTTCAAGTCCATTCTATACCTCGTTCCAAACTTCTGTTATTGTGCTGTAAAGTACGAGAAGTAAAGTAAAGAGTTCATCAGTAAAAATACCTTGTTACCAGGTTGACACTTTCTATATACAGTATTCCTTTGGTAGCTTTAGTCCTCATACATCGACTGTAGAAGAGGATATAAAAGTCGAACAGGAAATATAGCATTCAAGGACGACAATCAACCATAAAAACAAACAACAACTACAAATATAAACAACAGGCAAGACATGCCATCACAAATATGAAAGCGTTGACAATAGGGCCACCGCATTAGAACGGTCAGTGGCAAAACAAGAGCGCTCGGTGTTTAAATAAGGCTCTAGGGTGCACCAAACCTCACTCTTACATAGTGTCATCCCAATAAAATGAGACAATGTAAATAAAGATATACCCGTCAGGTGTTATTCTCTGATAAACAAGGCAGCATTAATAGGCAATTTAAATAAAACACATAAATGATCATGTATATATACTATAAAAGAACAAAAGACTAGAAAGCCACAAAGCAAGTAATCTTGGACTTGGCAGAAGCCAAAGAAAAAACCGTTAAAGGTACAAAAAGACAAGATTTAAGACAAACATCAATCGCTACCGTCCTATGATAATTTATGTAGACGTCATCATAAGGTCCACAATCTGTCCGGTCATCGCAAAATCAAGAGGAAAGCATAGAGGCGAACAGTAAATGGGTCAACCACTAAACATACAATGCGTTGTAAAATAATAAAGTCATAATCTCTTTTGATCAAAGTTTTAAACGTTTTATCAAGATTTATGATTGTGACCAAGGATGTTACTATTTTTGTAAATTACATCACCTTAGAAGTCAGTTTGTGATAGTCCTTGCCGCAGAAGAGTAACTCGTGGTTCTAATGCAAAATACCATTGATAAATGAACATTCTGAATATTAATCAAGTCAACCTCTAATCCTAATGACAAACTGAGAATTCACTTTCAAGTAGGACAAGTCAAGCCAACTTAATTGTTTGTTCCTGTATGTGTTAAAGTTATTTTCAGTTTCCAGAAATGTAGTCTTGGAATTAAGTACATTTGCATTAACTGTGAATAAAAATTATTGACAGATTACTGAGCAAGGTATTTTTGTGTGACATTATCTGTGGCTATCAATATAATCATATCTTTGGAGTATTACGTCCAGTGTACAGTCGAACTATTTTCTTGTAATGTAGACCAACTAACACTAGTAAGGCAATCAATGTAAACTGTATTATCTATCTGTTTGCTGGGTTTTCTTTAAATAAAAGCGGCGTTCGAAATTGTCTTGGCTCTCACCACTGTGGGTACGAGTTTCCACTGGGAGTTGTAATCTCCAATCTTACGGATGGCGGGAGGTATACATTGCTTTGCCTCTTATAAATGAGCACTCAAGTAAAATCCTCTTATTGTTTAATTTCACTGCTATCGTCTCCGCCATGAATACACCCCTGCTAATTGCGATAACCTGAGTAAACTGTCAGTATCCTGTTAAGCCGCATTTGATGTAAAACGGTTATGCTTCTGGCAATTTCCCCGATATTCTGAAAACTTACCGTGCTGAACAAAATAAGTATAACAATGGACTACTTAAAGTGCAAAGTAATGAGGAATAAGAAAAAATAAAATGACTGTCTACTTCTAAAGAACTTGTTGATATAAAAACTGAAAAAGAGATCTCTTGAAAGTAACAAACACAAACAAGAGAGAAATGTAGCAGACTCCTTTTTATTGAGTCTGTTCATGGGAGGTTATATCATTTGCAGCAACTCTCTCGCCCACCTAGCAGAGTTTAAGCGGTATTCTACTTTAAAACCGCACAGATTGGGCCTGATGATAAGTTGTATATTCAACTTTTATAGGACAAACGTAAACTGTTTACGTGTAACTTTAACCAAAAGTATCTTACCCAGATAAAAGTGCCACTGAGTCAAACTGGACGTCATTGACAGCACCGCCGGCAACCCAGGAACCTAAACTGTATAAAGCCCCATAAGTAGAGGAGCTACTATCGCCCTCGTGGGTTACCAAATAACCACCGGATATGTAAGGCGTTACAAACGTCCATTCATTTCCAATCTGCGAACAAATGAGTTAATAATGTGAAATAAATTAATTTAAATCGCAAAACTAAAGGGCGTAAAATTACCAAACTTGGAGGCGATTTACTGCTTAATGTAAAATTTTAACACAACCAAAATAAGTAGTTATGTTTCAATTTCAGTTATAACATACAATGATATGCTTATTAGTATCGTAGTTACTTAAAGCAAAGTGTTTTGGACAAGACAATACTTCTTGATGAGTAAAATGCTAATTCTGTGACAATAAATACTAATGGTAAATGCACAATTCGAGCAGGAAGCGTAACATTTATCTATCCAATTAATGCAAATAAGAAAGCTTGAACGCTACTACCGCATTGAGGCGGTTAGTGGCAAACAAAAGACTGCTTGTAAACATAGTTTTAAGGTACACCAATCCACACTCTTGTCATATTATCTTCCAAGTAAAATGGACAGTGTAAATAAAGAAACACCCGCCATGTTGTATCATTTAAAAAACTAGGCAGGATCACTAGGCGATACAAAGACAAACACAGAGACGATCATTTATATTTTGAATATAAAAACAAAAACTTGGAAAGCCACCGAGACAGTATTAGATAGCTTGGCAGAAACCAAAGAAACAGGAGAATAAACCGTTAAGCATACGACAAGACAATAATGAAGTGAATTTGATTTGTTGTTTAAATGCGCAGCAACACAATATAGGTTATCTCGATCCTCCCCGAGAGAGGAGAATCCTGGAACAATGTCCATCTCTAACTATGGAATAGATACATATGGATCTTTAAAATGCTCCGATGATATAATCCGATACATGGGACAGGGCGGTTTACGTTCCCGTCCTACGGACGAGTCAAGGGGATGTGTCTAAGGATACTCCCGAAGAAACACAGGGTAACGGTAAGAGTCTACTGGGCCACCGTGGCCAAGATAAAACGAAGACACACATTTCAACTGTTTAATTGACATATATAAATATATATTGAAACAAATATTTGCTGAATAATTGAATACAATTTGATAAAAAAGGAAGTTCTAACGATCTAATTTACATTCGAAAAGGCACGCAATCCTTAAAAATATATGTTAAGCGAATAGTTTTCATATTACTTTTAATAACGTTTTATTGTAAAACTGCGTAAACACTAAGTTTATCAATAAGTTTAAAAGTAGATACAAACGTCATACAAAACATTCAAGGACTACAAGTCACGCTTCGAAACAAGCAACAATGACAAGGATTAATAAGAGATAAGGTATGTAAAACGTAAAATGGTCGACAATAGGGCTATCGCCTTGGATCGGGAAAATACCGCTGTGTGTTAAAACCAGCATCTAGGAAGCACCAAACCTCACCCATAGCCTATTGTTATCCCAATAAAAAGGGACAATGTAAGTAAAGGCTATGAAGGATTTCAAACGCAAAACTGGTTAAAGTTGGATCTGTTGATCTTACTGTTGGATATTTGACTGCAGCGGCATAGAACTGTATATCCAGGTCAGCCAGGGTGTCGTCAGCCTCTGAAAGCTCTTTTACGTTTCTGTATATGTATGTGATCTGAAAATCAATTATATTACTAAGGACATGAACATATATTTATACATCTTAACAGACCACCGTATCTTTCCTGGGTAGAAGCAGTACCATATACCTCCAGCTAACAGTACCGATACTTACGGATGGCGGGAGGTATACAGTACAGGTTCTCCTACCAATGAAACATTGGGTGGTCTGCCTCTACCACAAACAAACATGTGCTAAAATGACTTAAACAACATTCAAAACAAACAAACAAAAACAATCATCTTAACATCAATCTGATGAAATTTAAAAAAATGCCTTTCCACGTAGGAGTTTGAATTCGATTATTTTTTTGGAAGGATGTGTTTGCGTTCATTAAACTATGTAGATTTGTTTTGAAAAGCAATATATTATTGTTATAAAATGACCGAATGTCAACCTGAAATGACGTGTTAAGCATCTGTGTTTTGGTATCATTAAGGAGAAATACATTTGAACCTATACGTACAATTACACGTCTAAGCCACTTTAATGATCCTTGCTTACACTGATATTAATGTATGCAGATAGCGGATGTCGTTTTTTGCAGTAAAGTCTATCTGACAGCATGATTACCCCTACTTCGCTGTAGATCCTACTACACTGTTAACGCATTACATATCACATAATCGTGGCCGGGATAGTAAAGACGCTGAGTTTGAAACGTTCTCACCTGTCACCGCTCCATGTTCGAATCCCACTGGGAGCTCGACGTGTAGAAGGCAGGATAATAGCGATGTTGTGTACACTTAAAATCGATTTTCGCTAACCAATGGGTCGTATCGTCTAATGACCTTTCCAGAATTCACTACCTTTTCTGTTGTGTCGTTTTCATTGTATTGTTGGTTAGAGAATAGTTCATGGCGTGGATTTCTTTATATATTATTTCTTTTTTTTTTCAAGGACTATCACAACCTGACCTATGGTGATGTGATTTATAAACTTCGTAAGATTCTTAGTCATTATCACTTTCATACTATCTTTGTTAAATTTGGACTCTTCTGCGACAAGGACTATCACAACCTGACTTCTATGGTGATGTGATTTATAAACTTCGTAAGATTCTTGGTCATGATCACTTTCATACTATCTTTGTTAAACTTGTTAAAAAGTTTATTAAAAGAGGTTATGGCCCTATCATTTTGCAACGTACTGCATGCTTAGTGGTGGACCCTTTTAAAGTTCGCCATTATGCTTTCCTCTTTAATTGTACGATGACCGGACAGGCTGTGGACCCTATGATGACGCCTACCTAACGCTCATTGGGACGATGGCGTTTGATGCTTGTCTATGATCATTCTTGTCATGCCCTTAATGGTTTATTCTCTTGTTGCTCTGGCTTCTGCCAAGTCACTGAGTACCTTCATTGTGGTTTTCTAGGCTATTGTTTTTTTGTATTTGTGTTTTACTTATATTGCCTATTGATGCTGCCTTGTTGGTTAGAGATTAGACCATGGCGGGGATTTCTTTATTTACATTGTCCTGTTTTAATGGGATGACAGTAGGGTAAGTGTGAGGTTTGGTGCACCCTAGAACCGGTTTAAACCCCCAGTGGCCTACTTTGCCACTGTCCGTTCCAAGGCGGTAGCCCTATTGTCAACCCTTTTGTGCTTGTGACGTCGTTTGCATTTAATATTACCTTTGCCTTCTTGTTTGTCTGTTTGCGTGTTTGTTTCTGTGTTTTGTGGTTGACTGTCCTCCTTGAATGCTACTTTCCCTGTCCGATCTTGTTATATTTATTTACATTGTCCCGTTCTATTGGGATGATAGTAGGGTAAGTGTGAGGTTTGGTGCACACTAGAACCTGGTTTAAACCCCCAGCATCAGTTTTTGCCACTGACCGTTCCAAGGCGATAGGCCTATTGTCATCCCTGTTTGTGTTTGTGATGTCTTATTTGGCCTTTTATTCATCTTTAAAGTTGTTCTTTGTTTCTGTGTGTGTTTCTGGTTTACTGTCGTCATTGAATGCTACTTTTCCTGTTACATTTTTATATCTATATTTAATTTGCTCTTTGTTTATGGTACAGTGCGGATCTAAGGCGCCATTGCACTTGAGTGATGTGATTTCTATACGATCAAGTTTCTCATTTGTGTAAGAGAGAAAATGTAAGATTCGTAGTGGATGACGGGAGTTCTACAATACTGGTTCTACTTGTGTAAATAGTTTATCCATTTTTGTTCTAAGTGACGTGGGGGATCCATTTTTGTTCTAAGTGACGTGGAGGTGGAGGGTTGGGGGCTTAGTAAATCAAATTAAAATACAAAATCAAACACAAACTCGTGTATATTATATATCTCAAAACCATACAACACGAAAAAATACCATAAATTTATCATCGGCGAAATAAAAAAGCACAAACTAAATAAAAAAAAGTTCGTCACAATAAAACCAAGATAGCTTACCTCGTTGTTTGTTAGAGTAACGTATGATTTGAGATCTTCAATCGCACTTTGCTCATCACTTTTTCGGGCTCGGAACCTAGAGTATACAACTTTATAGTAAACATCTATGTAGCCTTTACTATGGTGTTGTTCATATTTCAAATTCATTATATATATGGATTGTGGGTATTGTTTCGGTAAATTGAATTGGAAAATATTGTTAACAATATGCGTCTCCACGGACATATCGTAATGCAACGCGCAAAACGTACATAATGGTAAAAGCGCTTATGTAATTTCAACGTCATACTATAAAATTGCAGTATTTATTTGTGTATGTAACAAATTTATCCTAATCACGTGGAGCGCTGTGGTCTAGAGGTAGACCGTTGGACTCAGGAAGGATTCGATTCCCGTCATGATCATATGTGTTGTGTCCCTGAAAACAGACATTTTATCTTCATGTACTAAGTACTGGTTTTACACAAAAACACATCTAGAGAGATTTCATTACACTCGATATAAAATAAATAAATAATAATAAATCTGATCACGTTATGTATTATAAATACTGAATAGAGAGCGGAAACTGAAAGTAAAGGGAATTACCAATCGGTGAATGTTCGGTCACAAACATAAACAACCTCTACCACCTTATCACGATTAAAGGTATTAATGCTGGGTGCCTGTCTTTTGCGCCTGCGTAGTGAATCCGCGTCTGTATGCATATGTTCTGTTGGTATGTCTTGAATAAAAAAGGTACCAAATAATGAAGCAAGCAGTTGCAATAATATGTACACATGGGAATATACGATGAGTTTATGTTATACTTAAAGCAAATAAACATTTGAACTTGAATATCTATGTTATGAATCGTGCTTTTATGATTTCTGCTAATTATATTTTTAATTTTTGAGAGCAATTAATTTCTGATATCTGTTTCATATAAAGTTGTACGTTTCCTGGAAAAACAAACGGGTATGGGTTTTTGGTAACCGCTTTATATATAGTATTAACGCATATGTTTTGTCTTCGTGGTTTTGTAATAATTCTGCCAAGTCAATGAGTACTTCTTGTGGCTGTCCAGGCTTACTATTTATTCATGTATACATGATTATCTATGAGTTATACTTATATTGCCTATTAATGCCGCCTTCGTTGTAAGAGAATTGGCGGGAATTGCATTATTTACACTGTCTTCTTTTATTGGGATGACAACAAGGTAAGCTTGAGGTTTGGTGCACCCTAGAACCTTGTTTAAACCCTCAGTGGCCTTTTTCCTCAGTGGCCTTTTTGCCAGTGTAATTGTTGTTTGTGTTAATGTATAATGTTCTATGAAAGCTACATTTCCTGTTCGATTTTTATACCTATTTTTTAAGATACACATATATTTAATGATCCATTTATAGATTCTTAGAAACATTAGTGTAGACTCTGAAAGAATATCAATATCTAAGAAGCTTAATACATTACATGGACAATTGACAAAAATTATAACGGAAACTTTAATTATATACACAGATTATGCCGAACACAAAACGAGTAGCTAGCATATTTCACTACCGTTCATGTCTCAATCAAACCGCGACTGCAATAATGTGTATGTGTCGTGTTCGGCCGTTTCCAAAGGTCCATTATCATACTCTTTTGTAAGAGAAAATTGAAAATAGCTGAACACAATGCATAATTATAATCAAAGCACTGAAAGTGCTTAATGCGGCGGGGTTTGTGTAACGGACTAAATCTGAATAATATGAACATGCCATGAATAACAAAGTGCAGAAAAAATGAATAGAAATGGGGAAAAATAGCGCCCGACGCGTGTTGCTCTTGCCATGTTTGCATCATGTTAATTGGTATAGCGTTCAGATCGGAAATGCCCCTCTATCTTTCTGTTCTTGCACAACTAAACCCTAAACTCTACACTCTATGAAAGTTTTGATCAAATCCGATCTTAAATACAGGAGATATAACGATAACAAGATTTCTATATATGCTATATTCCAACACAATAACAATCCAGTGGTGTCTAAACATGTTTCATCATTTCGTCTTATCATTAATAATAATTCACTGACATCGTGAATCACTAAAAAACTTTCGACATATGTGTTGATATATACAATTATACATAATAAAGCAATAATCATGTTGTTTTCACGTTCTATTTGAAGCAAAATCAAATAAAACAATGCCGTAAACTGAACGTTTTCCCCCAATATAATCAGCTATTTTATTAGGTTAAAAAAGGCAAATTCTGTAGACACAATTGATATATTGTCATTTGGAATATTATTGTTTTCCTATAACATACATAGCTCCTCTTAGATTAAGTAATTTATTTTCATTACATTCAGTTCATGCACACCCGGAGGCACTATTTATCTACGCGGAGGCATATAATCTGAATGCTGTTCGTCTGCCACTTGTGCTATTTTTAGCTCTCAGGGCTATTTTAAGCACAGAAATCTGGTCAGCCTTCAATTTTTGGTATACCATTGTTAACATTGCAGCGGGGAGTTTTACACTGTTCATGAACGGTAGTGAAAAATGCTTCCTACCGCTCATGCCCTCAAGCCACGGGTGAGCATAAATCAATATTTAAAATGTCAATAGTACGAAAGTTTGAACCCTCCCGAAGATGGTATGCATATGAAGATGATCATGGAACCTTCAATGTGATATCTTCATACCATTCCATGGACAGCGGCGTATGGTCCCATTTTCTAACAAAAAGCTTTGTTCTAAATGAGAAAATAAAGCGAAATAAACAAAATGGAATTAAGTTTGGAGCAGAGATTATGAAAAGACAATTTCCTACCCAGGACGTCTACATTCCGAGATAATATATCTGTCCTGGTCCCGTTATTGGTATCCTGGCAGTATATGTCCGCTCCACTGATCCAACACAGCTGACCGTCCGATGTCCTCCTGATACACTTCTGTATTCATGGAAATAAATATAGAGGTCAAACCTTAACAAACACAAAGAATGCCAAAACGTAAACTAAATTATCGTACAGTGATCATACAACACGGTTTATTCATTTTGGGAAAGGTCTAAGCAGTATTGCATAAACTTGAGCATGTTAGCATCAACGTTATGCTTTAATTGATGGTAACTATCATCTTAAACACGTATATTTGTTCCTGGTTTTTGTGCTTATAGATTAATAAACGTGATGTCTCGCGTGTCGTCAGATTTTCCTTTTGCTTCGGGCAAGGAAGTTATTCTGTTCGACATATAATTATTTATTCTGATTTTTGTTGACATAAAAAAAAGACTATGAAATTATAAATACTTTCATATAAATATATAATAACAAACATTACTCATTATTTATTTTAAAGTCAATATCAAACCGTTATTCTAAACAGTACAAAGGTGTTCAATGATTAAAATTTACGTCATATTTCTCCGTGTCAAGAGTTATGTATTCGTATATATAGAGAGAAAGGATCTTACATGAGTGCCTGTTTAAATTGAATTCATTACACGAGTTGGATAACATTATTTGATGCGAGGCTGTGCCGAGTATCATGTCAATTGTATCCAACGAATTTAATAAATTCAATATTAAATAAGCACGAATGTTAGGTTCTTTTTATCACATAACTCCAAAAATGTCTCATAAGAAACATTTCTTAATGTAACTGCCTATGTATAGTGTCGTATCTCGACTTGGCCTTCTCCATACAAAACCGAACAACAGTACTACCTCGTCGATTTCCGTAATCCGGTATTTAGAACGGTTACGGAAATCGACGACATAATTCCGATGCACACCGAGCTGAACGGAGAATACCGAAAGATAATTCAGCCCTCATTTGCATAGTTATATCACTAGTGGTTTATTTGATATATATCTATCTATCTATTTTGAAAATGTTTAACGACTCTCTCTGTCAAAAAGTTCAAGTTTACCAGCTCCTCAGTACCATCCCCTTTGACGCCGTATTCGCATGATCCGTTTTCATCCACATAATATTCGATGTCCTGGAATAATAAATGAAAATATGGATGGGTGAACGCTAAGCTTTTGTACGTTTATTTAAATAAAGAACAATATAAAGAGTATAATTTCGCTAAACCTTGTTAGTGTTTGAACAAAGCGTTTAACATGTAACAGTTATGTTTACATTAGATTAAAGTGGTTTAATTGGAAACATTATTACATACATGAGAGATAAAAAAATATTTCCTCCGATAACAATATCTCTGCAATATCTGGGCTATATAAACGTGAACAAAAAAACTGGACTTAACACAACTCTATCAGCTGCTTTTCACTGTAACAAAATAAAGCACCAGCCATTGATTAAATGAAAGCGTGTCACATTGTGTGATCGAAAACGTTACAAAAGTGTTCGTTTTGTATGTTATCGGATAAAAGTCAAAGTTATAAGTACAACAGTGGCAAATGGTGGAACAGACAGATATCTGTCTTTGTACCTTTTTCTCCCCAACATGTGTGTTACCGTCACTATCAACTGCAACTGTTTCTTTACGTTGTCCACGCTTTAGTTTTTTGCCCGTTATCTGGATTTCTTCAATGCCATCAATCTCGGCAACAATATTTAAATGATCCGGAAACATAACCGTTCCTTCCGAGTTTCTATTTAGGTTTAATTTGTTTATATCCAGATGCTTTCTTGACCCTTGTTTGCCTGTAAGAAAAATAATATTAGTCATAAAATACTGGTATATTTGTTAATGGTTCCGTTCGTCAAAATAAACGGACTCGTCGTGTAATTTCCACTCATTGCGTTTAACTGCTTTTATGGTGACTCCTAACCAAATCTGAAGAACATTTAAAACTGATTAGAAGAGTCAAATGACGTATTGCAATGTCTAGTGTAAACTGACGGTCAATGAAAACGCACCATTTACTCCATTTGTGTATGCTGTTGGATTATTCGCAAACTAAAACTGCTGAATCCATATTTTCTATTGTTTAAGTATTGAATCTTGATACCTAACTTGTCTCACATGTTTACGGATTGGCTTTTATCACAAGCAGTTACGCAGATATTACCTTGTCATTTAACATTGTTTAATATGGATAATCTTAAAAAGAAAACTGTTCTACTAATTTCAAGCTGCCTTAATCTGTCTCGGAATAAATTCCGATACGTTTTACTGGCCTTTTTATTGTTTGACTTCTGGCAGTATTATGCGAAGATTTATTCGTGCGATGTAACTGAAGAAAACAGGAAATGCACGTGCATTTCATATAAACAATGTGGAATGCACTAATTAACAAATAATGTATGGTGCTGAGGTCCATATGCAAGTTTATGGACTGGGCAGTCATACCTAGAATGTTATACGGACCGAATCGAAGCGAGTTGAAATTAAAAATTATTCATAACGAGTTTCATAAATCTTATATGGAATGGGAACGAGTTTAAGATCCTTTTTATCACATAACATTGCAATCAAATTAGTAAAAATTAATTCAGATGGACATAGAACCGCCACGACGGCAGACACACTTTAGCGCCAAAACGTCATAAATTATGTGACGTCGTAACATCGCATCTCACACATAACGTTGTTTATAAAATAGTTCGTGTTTTACCTCTTTACAAAATAGCAGATTGCGCCAACTTTTTAACAAACCAACAACAATGTTTTGTATAACGTGCATTATTTGTATAAGCTGTCACAAATAATAAGTTTATGACTCAGATATGGGTGAATTTGTAATGAATAAAATAGTTTCAGTTAATAAACTTGCGTAGTGTTACAGGTTTAACTCAACCAATCAAAATCGTTCCAGGTTGTATTACACGTGTTAGCGGGACGTTATGTGATAAATCCAGATAAGCACTGAAAACATATTAAATGTCGACTCGTTATATGGATTTTGTAATATTTTGTCCAAAATGCCTCAAATTTTAAATTTTAAAAGGATTTGTTTTGTCGTGCGTTTTCATTGACCGTGAGTACAGTTTATTAAAAAAACGCAGTGCTGATTATTTTTGAGGTGTTTTTGAAATTCCTATCAAGACTGCTGACGTCATGAACATGTACGTCCTTCAACCGTCAAGGCGTCATTTTAGTTTAAACAATATTTTATTCACAGATGTTTTACAATTTACATTGCTTATTATACAGACATTCGAAGATGTTACAAACATGTGAAAAGGATTCAGAAGGAAGCTATATAAGCTTGTATAAATCTGTTTCCTTAACATAATGATATGAATACATGACAGTTGAAACAATATATGTGATATTTTGGAGTTTAAATATTGGATTGTTTAAACATCATTGTTGTGGATAACAAGCAAATAATTCCCACTACATACAGTTTTAATTCGTTCTGTTAAGTTAAAAAAACATTGGATATGAAGTGGTTTGGGGTGAGAGAGAGAGAGAGAGAGAGAGAGAGAGAGTTGTGTTTTTTTCTATGTTTCCGGCAGCACTAAGATCTGACTTCTTCGAGCTGGTCAGTGATATCTTTTAAAACTTGATAAATTATGTTCTCCTGTGCAAGTTAATAAGTACATTTGATAGACACCTGTTTCAAAAACGTTTTGTTCTTAAAATGAAATCTTGCACTATTTTAAAAATTCCACAAGGCGCCATTTTAAACGCTTTTAAAGGCCATAAAGCATCCAAAACAACTAGACTAAGTACGCTATTTTAAAGCAACGTTACGTTCCTGAAAACAACAAATTGACACTGTTAAAAACAGGATAAAGCTGTATCTTTCCTCTTGGTGTTGAGAGATGGGCATTCACTGTAAGTTGTGGGAATTTCATTGTATTTTGTTCAATCTTTCGAGCATGTGAGTATTAATAACATACACATCCATGTCAGATAAGAAATAAAACATTTACTGTTTTCCAGCGGGTTTATATTGTACGAGATAAAAACCTGGTGTTTGGGACTTGAAACACATCGAAAGACCGCGGGTCTACGGCCCTTAGTATCGATGCTCTTCAAGGCACGCCCATCCGGTATTGATTTGGGAAAATATAAACCCGCTGGAAATGTTTTAATTCTTTATCGTAAACCTGTACATGCTCAAGTTCACTGGCAGAGTGACCAATATACTGTACACTACTGTGTTTTTTCACGAGCCCCGATATGTACGTTGCGCATTTAGTTCTGTCACATAGTTATGACCATAAAGATCGAAATAGCAATGTTTAATGCATGCAGTTAAAATAAATAAATGTTCAAGTTTATAAAAGAACCCGTCTACCGTCCTGATTTTGAAAGTTAAGAGAGATCCTGATGCTTAAGGTTAAGGCTCCTATATTACGATTTTGGTAAATGAAAATTAAAATTGAACATGGCATTTTATAGAGTCAATTGATACGGAATGCCAGTTGATAAGGAATGCCAGTTGATAAGGAAAATGAATAGTTGATACTTCAATAAATATCTAATATGTTATATGGGTAAAGATTTGGCGGTCCCTGGTTCAAGCTTCACATACGAAACCAGTTTCGTTTGAATGTTCTTAAGCAAAACACGTCCCCAGCACACGTCCCTAGCCTCGTTCGTCAGATGGGGGCGTAAACCGGACTGTTCCGTTTATCGGAGTATATCCCTCCTGAACACGTTAAAGAACGCTAAGAATGTTACTATCCGTTAGTAAGAATTGTTTTATAACGTATCCTGTCTCTGGCTCTACCTAACCAGTACTGCGTGGATGAGCCGTTAAGCACTGCATTTGCGAAATGCGTGTAACCTTAGCATTAGCATCGCAGTAATGATTTTCGGGTTTTATTTGTTTTGATTTTATATTTCATGATACATTCGCAATTTAAGAAAAACTACTGATATCTACGAACAACACAGCATATATGACTTTTTGTTAGAATCGTGAACTATGGGGAAAATGACATGCGCTTTTTTTTTTAAAAAAAATATAGCATACGTGGGATGTCTGCTCACTAGTATTAAAGGAACAACTGTCTTTTTTATTGTAACATTTCAGTATGTTGACCGACGAGTCATCGTCCGAACTCGCGTTTCATCACGATGAATGGAGTGATAACGTATTCAATCAAACGTGGGTTCCGACGATGACGACGAGTATGCTAGTTAACGTTAACGTAAGAATATAATCTGCTGAACTATCAAGAGTCAACGCGGTACTCATTGTGATTTCTGGAGATATGCACACTATTCGTGATTAACTTACACACTTGATATAATAATTGAAATATCTAACATGTATTCTTCTACCGCGAATACCACCACCTTAGAAAATCGTTGAATAGAACTTGTCATAGACCGAGATTACATTATCGCTCAATCTACAAAACTTCTTGTTTTTAATATCATGTTAAATGCAAATCTCTCCCTACCAAACATTTTCTTCTTCTCGAGGGGTTGGTGCTGAATCCACATATCTCAATGCTTTAAATTAATTTGTAGTATCACATACAAGAAATGTGGGTGGTTGGGAAAACAGAAATGAGTGAAATTAGAGATTTGTGTTGGGGTTTTTTAACAAATTATCTAACCTATGCTTAACGAGTTAGGATAAATTAAAATTAAAAGAAAATGTCATTAGAATTTAAAGATTGGCAATATGAAACAATATGTCCATATTCTGTAGAAACTGTTATAGTTTGACATAAACCATATATTCCTTAAATTATAAGTATTCATTAATGAATATTATTAAGGAAACATTTGGTATAAGTGACCTTATGATTCAGTGTAAAGTTAACTACAGAAATGAATATTATATGTGTGTAAAAGGCAAGGACATTAGCAAATAAGTTTCGATAGAATACATTTATTGTATGCTTAGCAGTGAAATAGTGGATTTTAGCAATGAAATAAAAGTGGTATTTCATACGTCATACATAGCTCTTAACATCTTTACCATTTTAGTCGATATACCATACTCAATAAATTTTAGCCATATGCCATCTATAAACACTAAATCAAATGCCTTATGAAAATCCACAAAATAGCAATAACGTTTCTTCTCCCCCCTCTTTAATATTCCGTTAATTAAAGTTTGCAAAATAAATACACAATCGACTGGGCCTTTCTTATTCCTAAAGCCAAATTGGAAGTCTGATAACAGGTTATTAATCTCAGCCCATTTGTTTTAACTTGTCACAGGATGACCTTAGTGGTTGGGCTAACTCAGGAAAGAATCAATGACGGTGAATGCATTTACATAAATTTAATGCAACTTTTAAAATATGTTTAATATATATACAATTATCTAAAAAAACAAGCGAATACACAAATGAACTATGAAAAGAATGTTCTCCTGAACGTTTAAGACGTTCTTAGTATTGTTATAAATACTGAATGTCTAAGACACTAAAGTGTTGTTAAAGCTATAACAATGTTGATCTAGCGCGATAACTGTGATGCGCGAGAGCTCATGAAGATGATGATGCGCGAATTCAATGGATGATTGTCATCAAATGCCTTCTGTAAGGGTTGATGACGCGATGCAATGACAGTTAATCTCCACTGAGATTGTGAATGATATTCCTCCAGTGAGGACTGGTAACGGGCCCACCTTGTGTCCCGGGGGTTATCGTTAGTAAAACCTGGCTGCGCAGGTACGGGGACCGTCTCCACCGCTTGTAACGTTATTCGTGGAAGCTTAGCTCCACTCCTGGATATCCAAACCTAGATGGCTTACTCCAACCCTGGATGGCTTATATCCTGGATGGCTTATATCCTGGATCCTTATATCCTGGATGGCTTAGGCTGTAATTATACATACGTTTTAGATGTCGGTTGACAAACATAACAATCTTGCATAATTACCATTACCCAAACAAATCATTATTCGATCAATATATGTAAGCTGTACTAATGATGAGTAGCAATGTATACATATTCTACAACGCCATGTATACGCTATGTACGTCGCTGTTAATCAATGCCCCTAATACATGTAATATAAACATGATCAAATTACTCATATATTACACTCACTGAGTTATGCATGCACGCATTTATTCTTGTCACTCATCTCATTGTTAACTAATGTTGACAATCGTGTATTACAATCACCGAGTTATACGCCAACGTTAACTAATGCACCTAATATCCACTGTTATCAAATTAATATTGTTTTACAATTAATGATCAATTACAATAATTACATCTAATAAAGTAACTTCAAAATCATATGCTAGTCTAAAGTTATGTTTGAGAAACATCAATGCTAACCGGATGTCGTAACCGCCAAACAAGATGGCGCCGCCCACTGAATACAAATATACGATAAAAGTTTGATAAAACTACTAACCACATGTTGCCTGTGAAATTTGCCGTCCAATCTCTGTTCCAACAAAGTACTATCGATTATCCCGGCGATAGCCAGAAGACAATGGGTTTTATAGCAAACATTACGCCCAAATCATTATTTGCCCCGTTCAGTCCGTGACAAACGTGGCTAAATCTACAGTATTGAATCTACACGCGAGGCCCTTATACAATTTTGCCGTTTAAGGATAATATACCTATACGTTTACATGCATTAGCACAAAACTAAACTTATGACACGGCCTCTCTGGTGGCCACTTAAAATGTGCACGCTTTTACGTGTTACATGAATAGATCATGAATATTGTGAAATTGTTTCAACTCGAACAATAGATTTTGGGTGTAACCGATACAAGAGCTATATACGACCAGTACGCTCTACCCGTGACATTTTGTGACAACATCTCCCCACTTAAAGAAAGTGCTACACTTTTAAAATTCAACAAAATGATAATTAATATTTACACGTTAAGAAACTATTAATTCTTCTGAGCAAACGAGCGACAAAACGTACAAGCTGATCGCTCAATCGCTTGAGTATGTTATCTATTACCACTGCAGTTATAACCTAACTATAATATGTAATTACAATTTCAACACTATTCTACAATTGTACACTACCCTGTCGTAACATATACTACTATTGTACAATACACTGCAATACACTATTGTATTAAACCGGTCATTATGTGCGGCGACTTAAATAGTCTGCCCCAATATTGTGCTTTCCACGGTCTATTACACCGACTTTACGGTTACTAATAACACTACTTCCTGCCACTACCAGAACTCCAACTTTACACATTGCATCCATCGCATTACCAGTATACTGTTTGCGAAATGGAGTAGGGTCTCTCGTTTCCCTAATCGGCTTTGCTAAAGTGTGCTTAAAGCTACACTGCACTACATCTGTTGGTCTCGACTTATCGGACCGAACAGTACTACACTCAGAGTCTAAACGACTTATCCCTCGTTTCTCTGCTACACTAAGCATGCCCGATATGTCTACATCGGCTGCTGTCTCCTTACCTTCACTAGTGGGAAAATACATGGGACTAGTGTCCTCACTATTGTCTTCCTCACTATCCTCAATAACTGCAACATTAACTACGGTTAACACCCCTTGTTGCACATTATCGGTTCTACTGATATACTCTTTCAGCATATTCGCATGAAAGGTCTTTAACTTTCCGTTTATCTCGATACGGTAATCCATAGTGTTCACTATCCCTCTAACGTAAAACGGACCTTTCCATTGTAATAACAACTTGTTATTGTCGGTCGGGAGTAACAGTAACACCTGGTCATCTATCTTAAACTTCCTAGCTCTAGCTTTCTGGTCATAGTACCGTTTATACTTGGTACTTGCCTTAACTAACTGACTTTGAGCTATCTTACAAGTCTCCTCTAGTTTCTCCTTCAGATCTAAAACATACTGATATGTAGTCTTAACCTCATCACTATCTACTTCACCTGCCCACATCTCTCTAAGAATCCTCATGGGACCTCTAACTGACCTACCGTACAATAACTCAAACGGAGAAAATCCTAAACTCTCTTGTGGAACCTCTCTAAATGCAAACAATAAAGCATTGAGATACTTGTCCCAATCTTTGGGTCTCTCGGTACACATACGCCGTAACATTTGCTTTAACGTCCCGTTAAATCGTTCGACTAACCCGTTACACATAGGGTGATATGGTGTTGTCATGATTTGACGCAAAGACAATAACCTGCTTACTTCAGCCATAAGTTCTGACGTAAACTGTGACCCACAATCAGTCAGCATTTCCTCTGGTACACCTAGCCTACTGAACATATCAACTAATGCCTCAGCTACTCTCTCAGTTTCAATTGAGGGCAATGCTACTGCCTCCGGATACCTAGTTGCATAGTCTACCATGGTTAAAATGTACCTATTTTTCCTATCCGACACTGGAAAAATTGGTCCAACTATGTCTACGGCTACCCGCTTAAATGGTGTATCTATCAGTGGCATCTGACCTAAATGTACTTTGGTCACTCGACCTTTTGGTACTGTCCTTTGGCATACATCGCAGGACCTACAATACCTAGTTACATCTCCACTAACGCCTGGCCAATAAAATTCTGCCAATACTCTATCTGACGTTTTCTTTACTCCTAAATGACCTCCCATAATCGACTCATGAGCTACCTTAAGCACTGTCGTTCTATACTGGGTAGGTACCACTAATTGGTGAAACTGTCTACTACCACTATCTTCAAATTCTCTGTACAATAACCTATTATTATGTACAAACTTACAACTACCGGACCCTTTACACTTCTTCACTACACCATCCTTGGCCTTCACCTTACAAGGACCTAATGACTCGTCTTGAGTTTGTGCTTCTATAAACTCCGCTTTAGATATGTCACCTACGGCTGCAGGAACCTTTAATTTTCTATAAGCCTGAGCTTGCTTCTGAACCTGCGCTCTAGTCTCTACGGCATTACTTATGCTACTTCTAAAATCGGACATTACCGGAAGTGCTGAACCATCTATGTTCCCTATCGTTAAATCGTACATCGGGTCATCCATACATAGTGCCTCTGTAGTCCCTTTAAAGAAAGGTGTATCTACATCTATTCTCGCTATTGGCACGTGCTCTACCGACTTATTTAACAACATACACGGTGACTGTTTACCTACCAACTGGTCATCCGTAACTAAACTACGCCTAACTACCACACCTGTACAACCTGTATCCCTCATTACAATTACGTCCGTGCCATTCACTCTACCATCTGCCGTTGGAAGATTTGCATACGGAAAGAGACATGTTCCGATCTTCGCCATTACACCATCCGCTTTAACACAACAGCTACTACTCTCGGTTTTAATAACCGGACTATTACTACCTCTGCCTCTACCTCTACCTCGGTTTTGACCACCTCTACCTCTACCGAAATTCCATGGGTTGTTAAAACCTTGGTTCTGACTCCCTACATTGTTGTCCACTCTACTATTGTCACTAAAGTCGTCTACGACAGCAGACACTTTCACCGCTTTCCTACACTCATGTGAAGCATGATTCCCATTACAGTGACGACAACGAATAAAAGGTCTACCTATGTTACCACTATTGCTACCTCCTCTAGAACCCATCGAACTACCTCCACCTCTATAGGTTCCACTCTGGCCTTTCTGTTTATGATCGTCCCCTTGCCTATCTCTAAAAGTTCTGTCTTTCGACACTACATTATGAGCTCCACCTCGAGCCTCGGCAAACTGATCTGCTTGTGTTGCCATTTCTCCTACACTAGTAAGTTTTCTTTCTTTAAGAAATAAGAACAGATCTCTACTACAAACATTGAATAGCTGGTCCCGCAACAAGAAATCTATGAGGCCCTGATAAGTCTGCGCTACCTTCCCTAACTCTAACCACCTATCTAAGTAATTTCTAGACCTACTAATAAACTGAATAAATGACTCGCCTTTCTCAGGCAGACAAGCTCTAAACCGCTTTCTAAAACCTTCTTCAGTTAGCTCAAATCTCTTTAAAAGAGCATCCTTTAACTTGTCATAGTCAAGAGCATCTACACTAGGTAATCTAGAAAATACATCTAAGGCCTTGCCTCTCAATAACGCACTTAAATGAACTGCCCACTTATCTTTGGTCCATTCCTGTAACTCAGCATAACGCTCGAACCGTAACAAGTAACTGTCCATGTTATCTTTGTCAGCATCAAAGTATGGTAACTTCGAACCTTTTAACTTCCCAGAATAACTATCTTTCCCTACAGTTCCACTGTCCTTACTATGTGTCTTAGCTGCTTCCAACTCTAAAGCTAACTTATGATCAAACTCTTTTTGCTCCCTTTCCATTATCATCTTAGCCTTAGCTAGTCTACCATCTGTTTCGAACCTCTCATGTTCTAACTCTTGCTTCTCCTTTACTATTCTACTTTCTAATTCTACCTTCTCTTTATCATCATCTCGCTTCTCTTTAGCTAATCTACCTTCTAATTCTAGCTTCTCTGTGGCTAGTCTACTTTCTTCATCTCGCTTCTCTTTAGCTAACCTACTTTCGAATTCTAGCTTATCTTTAACTAGTCTACTTTCTTCATCTCTTTCCTGCTTTGCTAATTCTCTTTCCTTAAGTCTAAATTCCCTTTCCCTAGCCTGTTCGTCTTTAACAAAGGTTCTAAGCTCCTCTCCAGCATACCCTAACTCCTTACCCATTTCCGTAAGATCCTTTATGGACGTCATGGTTATAGACATTGTGGACTACACACTACAATAATTACAATACACACGTCACTAATAATTCTACTCAACTAACTACTAATGGTAAGTCACTGTGTCCTCAGTAAATACCTGGGCATCATCATAGGACAAGTTACATACACATTTGTACTAGCGCTAACTACTAACGGTTATGTGTAGGTAGTATCTAGCTTCCACAAAACATATACACTACAAAAATTATCTATATTTGATATTGGACATAAACCTTAATCAATCATCGAAATGTGTATAACATGTACATGTATATTTACTTCTCCCATCAATATAAGTATACTCGAGTGTCACAACATGAGTAGAACGTCTTGTTCGCCAACCTAATTGGATACTATGTGTATATCAAGGGAGGTAAAACAAACACCCAAATTATTGAGCAAAAGTGCCTCAGACCCACTCGTGTAGACCACTGCGACCTCGCGCCAAGGAAAGAACGGACAAAACAGTTTGGACTCACCCTACCCTTGTCGTGTCTTGACTTGTCTTCCAAGCTGTGGCCGTGATCGTCGACAGTCGCCTTGATGGATCAGAGGGTGGTACACAATTCTAAAATAATAAGTAGAGATTTAGTATATCATAATAAAGATCACTTATTGATTCTTTCCCTCCGTAGTCGCCCAATATCCCACTTCTGACACCAGTTGTCACAGGATGACCTTAGTGGTTGGGCTAACTCAGGAAAGAATCAATGACGGTGAATGCATTTACATAAATTTAATGCAACTTTTAAAATATGTTTAATATATATACAATTATCTAAAAAAACAAGCGAATACACAAATGAACTATGAAAAGAATGTTCTCCTGAACGTTTAAGACGTTCTTAGTATTGTTATAAATACTGAATGTCTAAGACACTAAAGTGTTGTTAAAGCTATAACAATGTTGATCTAGCGCGATAACTGTGATGCGCGAGAGCTCATGAAGATGATGATGCGCGAATTCAATGGATGATTGTCATCAAATGCCTTCTGTAAGGGTTGATGACGCGATGCAATGACAGTTAATCTCCACTGAGATTGTGAATGATATTCCTCCAGTGAGGACTGGTAACGGGCCCACCTTGTGTCCCGGGGGTTATCGTTAGTAAAACCTGGCTGCGCAGGTACGGGGACCGTCTCCACCGCTTGTAACGTTATTCGTGGAAGCTTAGCTCCACTCCTGGATATCCAAACCTAGATGGCTTACTCCAACCCTGGATGGCTTATATCCTGGATGGCTTATATCCTGGATCCTTATATCCTGGATGGCTTAGGCTGTAATTATACATACGTTTTAGATGTCGGTTGACAAACATAACAATCTTGCATAATTACCATTACCCAAACAAATCATTATTCGATCAATATATGTAAGCTGTACTAATGATGAGTAGCAATGTATACATATTCTACAACGCCATGTATACGCTATGTACGTCGCTGTTAATCAATGCCCCTAATACATGTAATATAAACATGATCAAATTACTCATATATTACACTCACTGAGTTATGCATGCACGCATTTATTCTTGTCACTCATCTCATTGTTAACTAATGTTGACAATCGTGTATTACAATCACCGAGTTATACGCCAACGTTAACTAATGCACCTAATATCCACTGTTATCAAATTAATATTGTTTTACAATTAATGATCAATTACAATAATTACATCTAATAAAGTAACTTCAAAATCATATGCTAGTCTAAAGTTATGTTTGAGAAACATCAATGCTAACCGGATGTCGTAACCGCCAAACAAGATGGCGCCGCCCACTGAATACAAATATACGATAAAAGTTTGATAAAACTACTAACCACATGTTGCCTGTGAAATTTGCCGTCCAATCTCTGTTCCAACAAAGTACTATCGATTATCCCGGCGATAGCCAGAAGACAATGGGTTTTATAGCAAACATTACGCCCAAATCATTATTTGCCCCGTTCAGTCCGTGACAAACGTGGCTAAATCTACAGTATTGAATCTACACGCGAGGCCCTTATACAATTTTGCCGTTTAAGGATAATATACCTATACGTTTACATGCATTAGCACAAAACTAAACTTATGACACGGCCTCTCTGGTGGCCACTTAAAATGTGCACGCTTTTACGTGTTACATGAATAGATCATGAATATTGTGAAATTGTTTCAACTCGAACAATAGATTTTGGGTGTAACCGATACAAGAGCTATATACGACCAGTACGCTCTACCCGTGACATTTTGTGACATAACTGCAGTCAAAAAAGATATTGAAAAATATATAAGTCAACATAATACCTCGATAATTATTTTCATCTTTGAGGTTACCCTTTTAAGGCACAGGTACAATAATACCTTTAGTCCCCATATCAGGATAAATGCAGTTATCAAACATAAAGTTAAACAGTTTACATAATACTGGTGATAAAATATTAATACCATCAGTAAACATTTCTGGAAAAAGAAAATCAAACCCTCCGCGTTTTCGCCGCTTAAGCGATAAAATTTATTTTTCAACTTCTTGTATAGTAAACGGACAATTTGTATAAGGGTGTTTGCCTCTTCGACAATTTACCGCTGACATCACCATTGCTAAATAAAACATCAGATAAAAATAAACTACTGAAATGATCGTAAAAATCGCTTGCGGACAAATCTGATTTGATTTCATCACACCCTCTTATCCGGCGAATTTCGTCCCAACACATGTTAGGGTTATTTCTCGATAAATCATTGAAGACATGCTTTTGAATATTTTGATGGTTACGTTTAGAATTACAATTAATCAAGCGATAGTAACGTCTTTTATCAGCAAGAGTTTTCCGTGCGACCGCCGTTTTATTTTTCCGATACTCTTTAGTGGCATTTTTTAGTTCTGCACGTGCGCTTTGACACACAGGTGTGTTCCACGGACTTTCAATTTGTTTCGCTTGTACCGTACGTTGTTATCTAAAATGTCGAAAATAGAATGAGAACAATTATACAGTGTGTTTGCAAAAGTTTTCACACCTTCATGAAAGTCATTCTCTGTAGAAATAATCTTATTGACAATATCCTCAAATTTATCTGTCTCTGTTATTAACTGATTTACATATTGCGCATTAGCTCGACTATTCGAAGAATAAGAGAGCTTATGTAATCACCTCAGCGTCGGCGTCGGCGTTGGCGTCGGGTTCCACATCAAGGTTTGCGTGTAAGCTGTGTTTACAAGTCTATATCTCTTACATTTCTTATCCTAGCACAACCAAATTTGGCCATGGGCTTTCTTATAGCATTATCTTAAGGGCTGCATAAGCAATGTTGGTTCCTGTAACCCATGGGCTCCCATGGAACCAAATTATGATAGCCCATAAAATGTGTCCCATTTCACATCAAATTTTGCGTGTAAGCTGTTATCTCTTACATTTCTTGTCCTAGCTAAACTAAATTTTGGAATTGGTTTCCTTATAGTATGTTGTAAAGGGTTGGGTAAGTAATTTTGTCTTCTGCAAATTCTGGGCTCCCATGGAACCCAAATTGTGATGGCCCATGAAATGTGCAATAAAGGCAGATCTAGGTTTGTATGTAAGCATGTATATATCTATAATTTTGGTTTGGGATTTCTTAAAGCATTTTGCATCTTATTCATACTTCACCCATATTGGGGCATGGGCTCCCTAATCCCCCCCGGCCCCCACTCCAACCCCAGTCCACACACCTTTTTTTTTGTTATTTTTTACTCTTTTTTTTTTTTTACTTATTTCTGTGTTGTTTTAGTCAATACTTACACATATGTTCACCCATCCTTCCACCCCAACACCCCCCGCACTTGAAACTCTTTTTTCACCCCCGCCACACACTAGAAACTAGAATATGTTTTTTTGTTTTTTGTTTTTACATATTTCTGTGTTGTTTTAGTCAGTTCTTACACATAGCTTCTTACACATATATGTTGCTCCCTCCCCCACCTCACCCCCTGCCTCTCCACCCGCCCCCCCCCCCCCACCCCCCACCACACACACGAAACCTTTTTTTTTACATATTTCTGTGTTGTTTTAGTCAATTCTTACATAGCTATGTTGCACCCGTCCCCACCCCCAACCCCCCACCCCCACCCCCCATGCTCGAAACTGGAATATTTTTATTTAATGTTTATTGTTTTTTACATATATCTGTGTTGTTTTGGTAAATTCTTACACATAGCTTCTTACACATATATGTTGCCCCCTCCTCCACACTCCCTGCCTCCCCCCCCACCCCCTCACACCCCTCTCGAAACTCGATTATGTTTTTTTATTTATTTATTTTCGTTTTTTTGTTTTTGTTTTTTTGACATATTTATGTGTTGGTTTTGTCAATTCTTCGCCCACTCCCACCCTACTCGAAATATTTTTATTTTTATTTTGTTTTACCATACTTTTGTGTTGTTTTGGTCAATTCTTACATAGCTTCTTACACATATATGTGCCCTCCCCGCACCCCGCCTCTTCCCCATCCCCACTCAAAACTCGATTTTTAATTTTTATTTATTTTTACATATTTTCGTGTTGTTTTGGTGAATTCTTACATAGCTGCTTACACATATATGTTGCCCTCATCCCCCTCACTCCGCACACCACCCACCCCCGCCTCTCCCGCACCCCCACCCCCCACCCAACTCAAAACTCAAAAAAATAAATACATTTTTTTTTACATATTTCTGTGTAGTTTTGGTCAATTCTTACACATAGCTATGTTGCGCTCCCAACCCCACCCCACATTGTTTTAGCCTTGTTTTCTGATGGTATATATTAGCTATATAATTTATTATTCTCTGAAAAATCGAATAGTTGAGCTGCGCTGTTCTCCGACAGCTCTTGTTTTTATTATCGTCCCACCGAATTTTACTTCCCCGGTGTGTAATTTCGTTATTAATATCTGGTATTTTGGTTTGAATTGTAATATTAACTTGTATAGGGGCGTGTGCGGAAAACGTTTAAAAATCGTGAACGATAAAGTTTTCTATTATTACCAACAATTTACTCGACATTATTACGTAATCTACTAGGCTTTCGCCATTGCTTGACATAAATGTCATATTACCGACGCCAGTGTCGTCACCAATGCGTCCATTTACGATACATAGATCACTACTTTGACATATATCAAGTAACTTTTGACCAGATAAGTTACACACTTTGTCCATAGATGCTCTTCTGGGTATGTTAATTAAAGGTTCCGAGTCCATATAGAGGTCAACTACAGGAATGAAAGTGTCTAAACGTTCTGAACTGTTCGGCCTTTATACCTACGTTGCTTGACTGTGTTCTGTGAATGCTTCATTTACTGTTTGACCTTTATACTTACTTTGCTTGACTGTTGTTCGCTGTTATTAGCACAACGTGAGTTTAGGTCGCCAATAATTGAAACATTACCTATTTTATTTTGTCCTAACAGCTAAAAAAAAAACTTCATTCATGTTAAAATAAACAGAATTACTTGGGGGAGTATACATAAAACATACACGTATATCAGTAGGGATAAGGAAAATTCTTTACAAACTTTAATCCATATAATACCAGAGTTGTCTTTTTCTAACCGTAATATCTATATAATACGCGAATATGTGAGAGGAAGATATTGTATTTATTTTTACATACAATGTGCTCTATACTAAAAAATACATGTTGGTTGTTGTTTTCTCCATCAGGAGGAATAATGTACACTATTAGGCCTTGAGCCAGGACCCAAATTTTTCGATATTGTTACCAACTCAAGGGACAAATTCTACCATCACTTTTTGAAAAGAGCAATGTATATAGATTATATTTTTCCATGATAGCAATCTGGAACAGGTAGCTTATATAAAAAAAAATCGAACATTAATCGGTTATCATTGTAGCGCTTTCATATCAGTTTTTGATGTTCATTTTTGAATGTCATGCTTGTGTGAATAATTATTGATGTCCTTTTAAAGATGCACTTAAGTTTACAATTCACTGAGTTACATAAAGCGTCAATAAGCTCTTTTTTAGCACTGAATTCAGTTTAACATCTCTATTTTGCTTCAAATTAGAAGTCAATTTACCCCACCCACTATTGACACATTTTTATGCATTTAGTTAGTTAATATTTTTTACAATACATGTCTAAACTTGTAAGAATCAGTAATTTATAACCTTTCTACCTGATGGGGGTGGGGGTGGGGGTGGGGGTGGATATATAGGCATTTAGGAACCTGCCCTACTGACGAATAGACACCTATGTTTCTTTAACATGATGGGAGAAAAAAACAAGCCATACACGGGATCGCCTGGTTTACATCCCCATCCGACGGACGAGGGTAAATGTGTCTTGCCCGAGAACACACCGACAAATTTCACTGGCTCCAGTGAGGCTTCAACCAGGGTCCTCTGAATTTAAAGTCCGCCGTGCTATCCACTGCATCAACAGGCTGTATGCGATCAAGCAGGATGACTGCATTAAAATACATACAACTAAAATGTTAATCCGTCATAAAGGTTATATCCAAGAAGCTGGGTTCACAACGGTCTCTCTTATCTAGCAAGTTAGCATCAAAAGAAATATAGAAAGATCGGACTGGGAAACATGGTTAAGTCTTCATAATGGAATACCTTATAAAATGTCACATTCTCTATATAATTCAGTTCGCTTAAAACTTTTGAAGTGACTTTATAAAAAGTGTACAACTTCAAGCCAAAAACAAGAGACCCACTCGCCTTGTCTCAATGAGCTCTCATGTTTTAAGAAACAACAACAATTTCTTTATATAAATCTGTAAAACTGTGACCCCCGTAGTGGCCTTATTTGACCCCATTGTCGCCATTTGAACAAACTAGGTAGAGGATCATAAGCTTATGGTACATGCGAACTATTATTTGACTTTTGAAGTATCAGAGAAGCTGTTTGAATATGTTTCCTATATAATTCAATGTTATAGTGTGATCCTCGGGACTGGGCCAAATTTGATTCCAGGCTTGATTCAAGGGACACCATTTGAACTATTTGGTACAGGACAATAATCTTAAGCTACATGTAGCTTATTACACCTCTAGCTCTTGTAGTTTCAGAGACAATGTTTAAAGATTTCCTATATAACTGTATGAAAAAATGTTACCCTCGGGGCTGGGCCATATTTGACCCTGGGGTCACCATTTTATAAATACTTGGACCCTCAATGTATAACACATGCAAAATATTAGACCTGTAGCTCTTCTAGTTTCAGCGAAAACGATTTTTTAAAGAAACAAGAGTTTTGCTTAAAAGGGGGAGATAACTCTACTAACAGGAATCAGCTACCCTGTTTACACTGCTATCATGGATTTTTTGTTTCTCTACAAGGTACTCAATAACATGGTACTACTAAGAATTTGTCCCTTGAGATGGTAACACAAAAGTTAATACTATATTAAGCCTTTTTTGTTGATTTTTTCTTGAAAAGAAATCGGAGAATGGCGTTCTTTTAATAGATCCATTCGTCGGGAAGAATTTGTCCTAGCCCGGTGCAGGATAGGGCATACACGTTATACTCATTCATATTTATTACAAGGTGAGCAATTACCAGAATGTATACCCTGCTTTGCACCTTTAACGGTCAAACACATCTTGTTGGAATGTGTAGACTTTGATCCTATGCGTCAAAGGTACTACAATGTTAATACTGTGAATGAGTTATTTGATACTATTGATTTTAGTCTTGTTTTAGATTTACTAAAAGAAATCAGACTATATAAGTCATTATAATGTGTTCTTATATATATTTACTTGTTTTTATTCCCGTTGACGGTCATTTGTTGATTTACATATATAGTTTACATTTTATATTACTATCATATCGTCCTTTATTTTCTAATAGTTTTATCTTTATCTATTTACAATAATTTTTAATTAATCCTTCATTTCTTCATCATTCATCAGTTTTTGCGCACAATATGACCTATTTATGAGTCGACGTGCCGTAAAACACCATTCATTCATTCATTCATTTATTTGAAAAGAAATAGTTTATATGTTCACCATTTTATTTTCAAATGGTTATCTAAATCAATACAGATAAGGGAGATCCTTTCAAAGCAATAAACACAAGCAAGAGAATAAGGTAGCATACTTTGTTTTACTGAGTCTGTTCATGAAAGGTGATGTAAGACGAAACAACTCTCACGCCCTCTAGCACCGGCTTAAGCGATATTTTACTTTAAAAAATGTGTATTGAGTAAAGATCGAACAGAAAAAGCAGCTTTCACAGAACACAGTAAACCTCAAAACACGCAAAACGACAAACATCAATGGCAATGTTAATAAGGAATAAAGGCATATGACGTCGCAAACACAAAAAGGTTTGACAATAGGGCTACCGCCTTGGAACGGTCAATGGCAAAAAAGGCCGCTGGGGGTTTAAACCAGATTCTAGGGAGCATCAAACCTCACACTTACCTTATTATCATCCCAATAAAACGGGACAGTGTAAAATAAACAAATCCCCGCCATGAACTATACTCTAACCAACAAGGCAGCATCTTTATTGGGCTTGTTTCTCCCAAAGGACTAGTAAAAATAACGTTACTGCTTCGTAATACGCGGAGACATTTTTCAGCCGCCACGCTGCAATAATCGAACGATAGTGTGTATGTTAACATATACTGATAACTAGGGAGAGCCTTTGGGAGCAACAAACACAACCAAGATAACAAAATATGGACAACTTCGTACAAATATCGCACGGTTCGCTTACAACTGTTTTTCAACTCGCTTAATCTTTTTTATTTGTTTATGAATACTTACTCAAAATGAAATGATAATAAACTGGTTACAAGATATGTACTCAAATACGTGACTAAAATTTGGGTAACGCAAATTGCCCGGAGGAGCAACTCGAACGTCAGTAGTTTAGTTTATGTGGGTGTGTAACACGATTTCAGCTATCATACTAACATCTATATTAAATTAATCATCATACACTTTGTGTACATTTTATCGTACAAAACGACTATTAGTGTTTCGTTTATAGTTTTGCCCAATGGCGATCGTTGTTTTATGACTAGTTAGCATTGTCTAAGTGCTCGTAAAATATTTGTATGTATCTACTTTAAACATATTTAAGTAATTTATTTAATATACAAGCAAAAGGGTCGGACCACACGTT
Source organism: Cyrtodaria siliqua (assembly GCA_037043455.1). Classification (NCBI taxonomy): domain Eukaryota; kingdom Metazoa; phylum Mollusca; class Bivalvia; order Adapedonta; family Hiatellidae; genus Cyrtodaria; species Cyrtodaria siliqua. The sequence goes on along the minus strand of JAWPHD010013508.1, from coordinate 5,554 downwards.
CATTCAACAGTATTAAGGCCCTTGCCGTCAGTATTATCATGATTATAATCAACAAGATGGCAATGTAATTAACATACAAATATTCAACTATTTTTTCGGTGAAAATAAAATAGAAAAAAGGAGGAAACAGAATGACTTTCATTTTTTTTTTAGAGCTATGTTTTGAACACCTGTCATATGGGGACCTAGTTGTCACCACATCGTTTAGTACATTTATTTTCAAGTTAATCATAATTATATATATATATATATATATATATAATTTCTGTGTATCTCGTCATAGCTAGGCGCCCTGCCGTAGTTCGTCCGAAGGTTGTCTGTCCTTGGTAGTTCACAAATATTTCCCCCCATATATATATATATATATATATATAAATAGGTACGTTATTCATACCAAATATTATATGGTCTGTGAGCGCACATGTTAGCAATAAAACATAATTATCTGCAAAGTTGTCAATGGCAGTTCATGTAAAATGCAGATATAAGTTCAGTTAGAGGCCTAGTATAGTCATGCCAGGCCCGCACATGAAAGCACGCATTTGTACCCTTACGCGCGCACACAAACATATACCGCATCCTTTGGCATTCAAACATTTGTTATGTCTTAAAAAAAGGTAACATGTGAATTTTGAACTAAGAATTTCTATAAAACAAAGTAGTCAGGATCAATGGTGTCAAAAAAGGTGCACGTCTTCTCTTCATAAATATCGTAAGCATCTAACCATCTAACTGAACATCTGATGAAAACAGGGTATCTTTCTTACATAATTTCATTTCTTATTTTTTTGAAAATTTGAAAAGGAGGGCTGTTGCGGCCTATTTACCTTTATCAGGTAATTGATCAGATATGTACCATTGATATGTTAGTATACTATATCGATATTTCATGGTGATAATTAACGAGGAATATGTGGCGGAAACTGATCCTAAACCCCCAAACAACCAGTAAGATTATTAAACATAAAATATTTAATTTTCCTACCTCTTCCTTTACTATCTTTTGGTAATCCACAGCATATCGAAATGGTAAAAATCAAAACGATACATTTTAAAACAAACATATTTCCTTTTCTAGCAGGTTTCATTTTGTTTAAAATGAAGTTCGACCTTTCGTTTCGAACAAGTTTATATTAAGCCACCTTACTATAAGACAATCCTGTATATATCAGCGAGGGATGGCCCGCGATACAAATGCATGATTGAATTTGAGTTATCTGATTTAGAACTCAGTGGCTCTCTGTTACCTGTATCACGCAAAACATCATTTGATGTTGTAGGCGAAAACTATAAATGACATGTTTATCGCTTTGTTTTTTCGCTAAACATTAAAGGCGATGATCATTACAAAGATTATTGAACTGTGGAATTTAATTATTTTTTACTTAAAGTGTTACGTATCATTTTTCTGGGTGTGTATGGGTGTGTATGTTATGGTGGTGTCCTTACATATGTATACATTAGCAGGTTCAAGTGTTACATTCAAATTCGTAAAATAGTCGGCACTATAGAACTTCAAATCGATTCCCTTGTAAAATGACGGCACGGGAACATCTTTAAAGTACCAAGTTGGTTTATGCACATTCCCAACGTATTGTCTAAACTAATTCAAAGCCACGATTTCCTACATCTATACACTTTCCTCGAGGTTAACTGATCCTGCAGTTAAACACAACTTTCTGCGTCTTCTGATCCTGTCTGATTCTTTTCTTGATTTACATCTCTCTATTGAAAATGGCGAAATAATTAGTAAAATCTATGACAAGAGAGATGATTTTAATTTGGATATTGTTAATTATCCCGATTAAGATGGGGATGTTCCCCGAGCTACTTGTTTACAACTTATTCGTTTCTCTAGCGCTTGTAGTCTCGTTGAGGATTTTAATATTCGTAATATTTGCATAAATAAAAAGCCATTCGATCAGGCCTACCGTTACCATAAACTTCGAAAAACCTTTGCAAAAGTGTATTATCGTAACCCTGATCTGCTTTTAAAATATAAAAGTAATTTAGGAACTCTTCTGCGACAAGGACTATCACAACCTGATTTCTATGGTGTTGTGATTTTCAAACTTCGTAAGATCCTTTGTCATAATCACTTTCATAAATATTTTACTAGCGTTTGTTTAGTGCTGTGTGGCGGCCGTCAAAAGTCGCCCGACTACAAATCAGTAGTGGTATTATTTACCGGTCATTGGGATCATCAAGCCCATTCTGTGTTGCTTTAACGTAGAATATCGCTTATGCCGGTGCTAGGAGGAGTGAGAGGGGTTGCATCTTAAAATTACCTCTCATGAACAGACTCAATAAAGCCAAGTCTGCTATTTTTCTCTCTGGTTTGTGTTTGTTGCTTCCAAGGGATCACCTTTTCAGTATTTATTGACATTCTTTAACGTAGAATAAAGCTTATGCCGGTGCTAGGAGGCGTGAGAGGTGTTGCATCTTATAATTACCTCTCATGAACAGACTCAATAAAGCCAAGTCTGCTATTTTTCTCTCTGGTTTGTGTTTGTTGCTTCCAAGGGATCACCTTTTCAGTATTTATTGACATTCACACTAGCGTTTGTTTAGTGCCGTGTGGCGGCCGTAAACAAGTCGCCCCGACTACAATTCAGTAGTGTTATTATTTACTGGTATTTTGGGATCATCAATCCCATTCTGTGTTGCATTAAAGTAAAATATCGCTTAAGCGGGTGTTAGGAGGCGTGAGAGGTGTATAATTACCTCTCATGAACAGACTCAATAAAGCCGAGTATGTTACTGTTCTCTCGTGTTTGTGATGCTTCCAAGGGATCACCTTTTCAGTATTTATTGATATTCACACTAGCGTTTGTTTAGTGCTGTGTGGTGGCCGTAAAAAGTCGCCCCGATTACAATTCAGTAGTGTTATTATTTACTGGTCCTTTGGGATCATCAATCCCATTCTTTGTTGCATTAAAGTAGAATATCGCTTAAGCGGGTGCTAGTGGGTGTGAGAGGTGTAAAATTATCTCTCTTGAACAGTCTCAATAAAGCCGAGTCTGTTACTGGTCTCTCTTGCTTGTGATGCTTCCACGGGATCAACTTTCAGTATTTATATTTATTAAATTTGTAAAAAAGTTTATTAAAAGAGGTTATGACCCTATCATTTTGCAACGGACTGCATGTTTGGTGATTGACCCATTTACAATTCGCCACTATGCTTTCCTCTTTGATTGTGCGATGACCGGACAGATTGAGGACCCTATGATGACGTCTACCTAATTCCTAAATAGGACAGTAGCGTTTGATGTTTGTCGTTAATCTTGTCTTGAAATACCCTTAACGGTTTGTTCTCTTGTTGCTCTAGCTTCCGCCAAGTCAGTGAGTACTTAGTTTGTGGCTTTCCAGGATTTTGTTTTTTATATTATATATACATGATCATTTATGTGTTTATATTGCTTATTAATGCTGTCTTGTTTGTTAGAGATAATAACCTGGCAGGGATATCTTTATTTACATTGTCCCTATTTAAGTGTGAGGTTTGGTGCACCCTAGCACCTGGTTTAAACCCCCAGAGGCCTTGTTTGCCACTGGCCGTTCCAATGCGGTAGCCCTATTGTCAACCCTTGTGTGTTTGTGATATCTTATCTTGATTGACTGTCTTGTTGGTGTTGATATCAATATACAATTAATCCAAACGGATACACTACGTAAACAGAAAGGGACACACGAAACAATTTATTTTTGTTTAAACTCGTGACGTTGCTTTAGATTTCCGCATTATTTGATGTTTGCAAATAATTATCAATAATTATTTGTACATTTTGAAGCAAATTGCCTTTGCATGTTACGAATTGTTGATTAAAGTGCACAATAATGTTTTCAAAAGATAAAGTAAAACAAAGTCAAATTTAAAACTCTAATTGTTATTACCTTTTAGGTTAGTATAGGTAAACATTAAATGAGTATGCTGGATTATTAAAAGATCAGATGATATTACATGTAACGCTTGATAACTTCTACAAGTTGTATTTCCCTTTAAAATTTGATTCTATCTTTGCCAAACTGGATATAATACAGACGTTGAACATCAAGCACAGTTTGTAATGCTTCTTATGAGTGGTCTGAGTCTGTGTCGTGACCTGTTGACCTTGTAATTATTACCATAGCGTGCAACGATGTCAATGTCATGACTGTCGACACTTTCATCTTTAAACGTCTTTGAAGTATTGCTTTTATTACAAAACCATTTTACAAATTATTCTGTATAATTATCTAAAATATATTTTGGCAAATATTATAAACCAATACAATTTAGAAATGTTCACGTTTCTAATTCGAGAGTATAAACTATAGATCATCTAGTGAGCAATCTGGTCACGCTTAATTTAAACGTGGGAATCGTAATCATTGAATTTAACGTGACGCAATAAAGGGTTATAACTATACAATCGTTTGGGAAAAACGCTGATCTTCGCTTCCGAATAAATTGTGAGGTATACAAACATTTACAACCTTTAGCATGTTCATTGTTACAGGGTATTTAAAGTGTTCGACATGGCTTTTTCTTTACTGATTTCGGTCATCATGCAGTTTACTAGTTAATTTTTGCGGATAATTTCTGTAGTGCTTTGAAAGTGTATAGTCAAATTTTCCATGAAATTCGAATGACACGAAATAAGGCAAAATAGTATTCGTGACGTACCTTTTTCGTCCGAACGTTGAAATTAATCACCTAGAGATCGATGGAAAATTGGTAGATACTTGTATAGTGTATGTTGGGTAGTGGGAAAACGATTTGAGATAGTAGTTCTTGACCTACAGTGCACATATCCAAAAAATATTTAGACCATTTGGTTTAATCGCATGTCATATCTTACCCCAGACATATACCATTAACATGCGCGTATACTGATATGCTGTTTAAAGGAATGTATTTGAATGAAAGAAAACGGCGTCTCTTTATTTCTCTTAGGCAACACATAAATGGAAAATGTTGCAAAAAGTACTAAAAGTAAATATTAAAGGTTACTCACGTTTGCTTAAAGCAAAATCTAACTGGTTTTAAAGTAAATGGTAAGACTTTACTGTATTCAAAATGTTACATATGTGTATACGAATTGCCGTAAGCTTAAACTTGTCTGACTTTAAGATGATATCGTCTCAAGTGCCTGTTGCCGAAGTGTCCTTGCTTAATTACATTATCTTAGTGAAGACATTAATATCAGTTTTCTTGAAAATCAATATTTCTTAATTATAATACGTATCGTAAAACAAACTTCATCGGGAAACTTTCTACGTTTTTTAAATTGTTTTAATGCTAGTTTAACATTCTATAAGAATACATTCATGCAAAATAATTTTTGACTTAGGTAGACATTAACTTTGTTCTAAGATGCTTTATGCGTATAGTCAGAGGTCTTCCAAGGCGGTAGCCCTATTGTCAACCCTTTTGTGTTTGTGATGTCTTATTTGGCATTTAATTCATCTTAAAAATTCTTCTTTGTTTCTGTGTGTGTTTGTGGTTGACTGTCGTCCTTGAATGCTGCTTTTCCTGTTCGATTTGTATATCTATATTTAGCAATCATTGCCA
>JAWPHD010013507.1:25000-67757 GCA_037043455.1 Cyrtodaria siliqua | reverse complement strand
TTATTGGCTGCATGGTTGCATGAAAATGACCTGTAAAGATGCTACAAACAATATCTAATAAAACAAATACAATAAATAGTATATTTATAGTCAATCCTGTGTAATGAGCATATTGTAAAACATGGCATGGCCCTAAAAATGGAGATGGGGAGGATAGTCTCAGAATCATTTTTTGTCATTTTTAAACTAAAAAGTTGCATTTTCTTGATGGTTTCACATATTGAAACTGCTGAATAATGTTAATTAATTCATTTGAAGGCAGATTTTGAATATATACAAAAACAGTGGCATTTTTATTGTAAAATCTGCTATTTTGACCCCTGAAAATCACAAATATCATTTTTGAGTAGATATTATTTTCAAGATAGCTTCAACTGGTTAAACATCACATGTTGTTGATGAAATCAATTTAAAATCACTTTATTTGATGCAAAAGATTTGAACGGTTGTCGATATATGGCATTTTGAAGATTCTGGATTTATGCGTAAAAACCGAAGGAATTTTGCCGTAGCCGAAGCTATTTTAAGCCCTCATATTTTGTCGAAAAGGATTTTTTTTCTAAAAAAGAATGGTTTAATTTTTCTCAGATTAAATGTATCAAATAATTTAGCCAGAAATAACTTCTGTCAGGTCTGAATGTCTCTCTATAGGTTGCGTACAGCTAAATATAGCCTGGCTGAAGCCCCGCCTTTTGTTGTGTACGATTCAGTACAGAAGTGAAAGTTCGCAGAGTTCACAGAGGTCAGCAGATATAACTTTGAAATATTCAATATGCATTTTCAGGAAGGATAAACTATAGGTAAAATAATCCCCATCAGCTAGGATCATTAAATTAAATAAAAAAATATTTTTTAATGTTTTTGAAAATTTAACATCCATTGAAATTTCATGTCAATATTCAGTGCGGATTCAATAGTGTTTGTAAACACAGACATGTGCAGAGAGGTTGAGCTGGAAAAGTTATCTTTTTCACACTTTCAAAGGCTTTGTGATGGAAATATCTATGAAATAAGGTAATTTAAAGAAAATCTGGTGTATAATTCTTGAGATATTAGCTGACAGGTGCAACAGGAGGTCTACTGGAAAGTATTTAGTTTTCTGCAACCTTTATTAATTAACAACAAAAATCATAAACAATTACCATTTTCTACAGCATCAAGAAAACTTATTCCCTATGATATAATAATTAGGAAAAACACGGAAGTGACGAGAAAATTAACTAGTAATTAATTGATTACCGGCCGACGTCATAAATTGTTACTTTATGACGTTGACATCTAAACGTCCGAAGGGACGTTTTCGTGTGTTGCGGCTCATATATTAACTCGATGGTGGCATGAATATAAATGATGGGAAAATGCATGGGGTTTGCAGGAATTAACATAACTATTAAGTATTAAGCATCAATTTTTGTTTCTAATTAATATAAATGTTTGTTTCATTTGCTGCATCAATCAATTACTCTTAAACCAACGATCGTAGAAGAGAATTATCTAATTATACTGTCCTTTTTTCATTGGTCTAACTCAAAAAACGGTAAAAACTAAAAAACGCGTTTGCAAACTCTGCGCATGCGCACTACGCGCGTTTGGAAACGCCCGTTTCAGAGCGTTTGGAAACGGAAAAACTCTGAGCATGCGCACTTAAAGCGTTTGCAATCCCGTTTTCGGTCTTTTCCGTTTTAAAACGACAAACGAACGACAACTGGTTTGAAACGGTAGATTAACGGTAAAACTCGGTAATAAAACGATTCCATAGCTGTAGTACTCGATTTGAGGACTTTAATATTCGTAATCTTTGTATAACTAAAAAGCTACTCAATCAGGGTTACCGTTACCATAACCTCTGTAAAACCTTTGCAAAATTGTATTATCGTAACCCTGATCTTCTTTCCAAATATAAAAGTATTTTAAAGACTCTTCTGCGACAAGGACTATCACAACCTGAGGTCTATGGTGATGTGATTTATAAACTTCGTAAGATTCTTGGTCATGATCACTTTCATAATAGGTTATGACCCTATCATTTTGCAACGTACTGCATGCTTGATGGTGGACCCTTTTGCAGTTCGCCACTATGCTTTCCTCTTTAATTATACGATGACCGGACAGGCTGTGGACCCTATGATGACGCCTACCTAAAGCCCATTAGGACGATGGCGTTTGATGTTTGTCTATGATCATTCTTGTCGTGCCCTTAATGGTTATTTTCTTGTTGCTCTGGCTTCTGCCAAGTCATTGAGTACCTTCATTGTGGCTTTCTAGGCTATTGTGTCTTTGTATTATATTTACACGAGCATGTTTGTGTTTTACTTATATTGCCTATTGATGCTGCCTTGTTGGTTAGAGATTAGATTATGGTGGGATTTCTTGATTTACACTGTCCTGTTTTAATGGGGTGACAATAGGGTAAGTGTGAGGTATGGTGCACCTAAAACCGGTTTAAACCCCCAATGACCTTCTTTGTCACTGACCGTTCCAAGGCGGTAGCCCTATTGTCAACCCTTTTGTGTTTGCGATGTCGTTTGCATTTATTATTACTTTGCCTTCTTGTTTGTCTGTTTGCGTGTTTGTTTCTGTGTTTTGTGGTTGACTGTCCTCCTTGAATGCTATTTTCCCTGTCCGATCTTTTTATATTTCTTTACAAGTGCCTTTGTATACACCAGTGTCTTACATATTCATTGTGATGCAAGGTTGTCTTACAAGTTACTTATTATACACCATTGTCGTACATATTTATTGTGATGCAAGGCTGTCTTTCAAGTTTCTTATTATACACCATTGTCTTACGTTTATTATTATGCAGCATTGTTTTATATAATAATCCTTATTATAGAACATACGAAGCTGAATTAGTTTGCTTTTAATGAAGTGATATGTTTTGCTCTACAATTTAAGATATAACTTTTGACTATATAAAAACGTAGATATAAACATCTAACAGGAAAAATGGCATTCAAGGACGACAGTCAACCATGAAGACACACAAAAACAAAGACTATCTCTAAATATGAATATCAAAAGGAAAAGTAAGACATCACAAACACAAAAGGGTTGACAATAGGGCTAACACCTTGGAACGGTCAGTGGCAAAAAAAACTCTGGGGGTTTAAACCAGGTTCTAGTGTTCAACAGACTCTCACTCTTACCCAATTGTCATTCCAATAATCGGGACAGTGTAAATAATGATATCGCCGTCAGGTTATAATCTCTAACAAATACATGTTTTCGTCTTAAATTAGTTGTCACAGTTACACATGTAGTGTTTGTACTGTTCATCGTAGCATTTCTCACATACTACAAAATGGCATTTATACAACAATAAGGTCTCTAAAATCAATTAATTAAAATTGATAACACGTTTAAAATGACATATTTACATATTCTCCTGAAAATGTTAACGTCATGTAATTTTGTGGCAAAGAATAGCATAAAACAAAGACCATTTCTTAAACAAAATTGATGAGGCAGCCTGCTGTCATGTACTACTCCACTGTTGACTTCCTACCATCCAAGGATTATTACATACTCAGGTTCGCATAGCAATAGGTTCAATATCAACGTCTCTAACCTTCGTGTTTGTCTGTGTATGAGCTGCTTCTAGTTTAACATTAAATATGTTAACGACATCATTGTCCCTTGACATCCGTTGACGTCGTGTTTTCCTTTATATTTGCCACAGCAATGGTCCTAATGTATGTCACAAAATGTCACGGGTAGAGCGTATTGGTCGTACATAGCTCTTGTAAGTTGTCAGTTACACCCAAATCTGTTGTTGAGTTGAAACAATTTCACAATCTCCATGATAAATTCATTTAACACGTAAAAGCGTGCACATTTAAAGTGGCCGCCAGAGAGGCCGTGTAATTAGTTTAGTTTGGTGCTAATGCATGTAAACGTATAGGTCTATCTTCCTTAAACGGCAAAATTGTATAAGGGGCCTCTCGTGTAGATTCAATACTGCAGATTTAGCCACGTTTGTCACGGACTGAACGGGGGAAATAATGGTTTAGGCGTAATGTTTGCTATAAAACCCATTGTCTTCTAATTCTTGCCGGGATTGATCGATAGTTACTTTGTTTGTAGCAGAGGTTGGACGGCAAAATTCACAAGCAACATGTGGTCAGTATTTATTTTATTAAAGTTTATCGTACATTTGTAGTCAGTGGGCGGCGCCATCTTGAAATACACGATTGTTAACATTAGTTAACAATGAGATGAGTGACTAGGATAAATGTTCGATGCATAAGCATAGCGTTGTATAATGTGGTCATTAGTTGACATGCGTGAAATACGAGTGATTTGATAATGTTTATATTACATGTATTAGGGGCATTGATTACCAGCGACGTACATGGCGTATACATGGCGTTGTAGAATATGTATACATTGCTACTCATCATTAGTACAGCTTACATATATTTATTGAATAATGATTTGTTTGGGTAATGATGATTATGCAAGATTGTTATGTTTGTCAACCGACATCTAAAACGTATGTATAATTACAGCCTAAGCCATCCAGGGTTGGAGATAAGCCATCCAGGGTTGGACTAAGCCATCCAGGTTGGAATATTCCGGAGTGGAGCTAAGCGTCCACGGATAACGTAACGAGCGGTGGAGACGGTCCCCGTACTTGCGCAGTATGGCCAGGTTTTAGTTTCGACAACCCCCGGGACACAAGGTGGGCCCGTTATCAGTCCTCACTGGAGGAACCTCACCCACAATCTCAGTGGAGGTTAACCATCATTACATCGCGTCATCAACCCTTACAGAAGGCATTTGATGGCAATCACCCATTGGATTCGCGCATCATCATCTTCATGAGCTCTCGCGCATCACAGTTATCGCGCTAGATCATAAATCAACATTGTTATAACTTTAAGAACACTTTAGTGTCTTATTCATTCAGTATTTATAACAATACTAAGAACGTCTTAAACGTTCATGAGAACATTCTTTTCATAGTTCATTTGTGTATTCGCTTGTTTTTTTTTAGATAATTGTATATATATTAAACATATTTTAAAAGTTGCATTTAACTTATGTAAATGCATTCACCGTCATTGATTCTTTCCTGAGTTGGCCACAACCACTAGGGTCATCCTGTGACAGCTGGTGTCAGAAGTGGGATTTTGGGCGACTACGGAGGGAAAGAATCAATAAGTGATCTATATTATGATATACTAAATCCCTACTTATTATTTTAGAATTGTGTACCACCCTCTGATCCATCAAGGCGACTGTCGACGATCACGGCCACAGCTTGGAAGACAAGTCAAGACACGACCAGGATAGGGTGAGTCCAAACTGTTGTTTTGTACGTTCTTTCCTTGGCGCGAGGTCGCAGTGGTCTACACGATTGGGTCTGAGGCACTTTTGCTCAACAATTTGGGTGTTTGTTTTTACCCCCCTTGATATACAAATAGTATCCAATTAGGTTGGCGAACAAGACGTTCTACTCATGTTGTGACACTCGAGTATACTTATATTGATGGGAGAAGTAAATATACATGTACATGTTATACACATTTCTATGATTGTTTAAGATTGATGTCCAATATCAAATATAGATATTTTATGTATTGTATATGTTTCGTAGAAGCTAGAAACTATCTATACATAACCGTTAGTAGTTAGCGCTAGTACAAATGTGTATGTAACTTGTTCTATGATGATGTCCGGGTATTTACTGAGGACACAGTGACTTACCATTAGTAGTTAGGTGAATAGAATTATTAGTGACGTTTGTATTGTAATTATTGTAGTGAGTAGTCCACAATGTCTATAACCATGACGTCCTTAAAGGAATTACGGAGATGGGTAAGGACTTAGGGTATGCTGGAGAGGAGCTTAGAACTTTTGTTAAAGACGAACAGGCTAGGGAAAGGGAATTTAGACTTAAGGAAAGAAAATTAGCAAACAGGAAAGAGAATTAGAAAGTAGATTAGCTAAAGAGAAACTAGATGCTGATAAAGAGAAGTTAGAATTCGAAGGTAGATTAGCTAAAGAGAAGCGAGATGAAGAAAGTAGACTAGCCACAGAGAGGTTACAATTAGAAGGTATATTAGCTAAAGATAAGCTATATCCTGATAAAGAGAAGCTATAATTAGAAGGTAGGTTAGCTAAAGAGAAGCGAGATGATGAAAGTAGAATAGTAAGGGAGAAGCAAGAGTTAGAACATGAGAGGTTCGAAACAGATGGTAGACTAGCGAAGGCTAAGACAATGATGGAGTGGGTGAAATCAGAGTTTGATCATAAGTTAGCTTTAGAGTTGGAAGCAGCTAAGACATAGTAAGGACAGTGAAACTGTAGGGAAAGATAGTCATTCTGGGAAGGTAAAAGGTCCGAAGTTACCATACTTTGAAGCTGACAAAGATAACATGGACAGTTACTTGTTACGGTTTGAACGTTATGCTGAGTTACAGGAATGGACCAAAGATAAGTGGGCAGTTCATTTAAGTGCGTTATTGGGAGGCAAGGCCTCAGACGTATTTTCTAGATTACCCAGTGTAGATTCTCTTGACTATGACAAGTTAAAGGATGTTCTGCTAAAGAGATTTGAGTGAACGGAAGAAGGTTTTAGAAAGCGGTTTAGAGCTTGTTTGCCTGAGAAAGGGGAGTCATTTATTCAGTTTATTAGTAAGTCTAGCAATTACTTAGATAGGTGGTTAGAGTTAGGGAAGGTAGCGCAGACTTATCAGGGCCTCATATATTTCTTGTTGCGGGACCAGCTATTCAATGTTTGTAGTAAAGATCTGTTCGTATTTCTGAAAGAAAGAAAATTAGCTAGTGTAGAAGAAATGGCAACACAAGCAGATCAGTTTGCCGAGGCTAGAGGTGGAGCTCATAATGTAGTGTCGAAAGACAGAACTTTTAGAGATAGGCAAGGAGACGATCATAGTAATAAACAGAAAGGCCAGAGTGGAAACTATAGAGGTGGAGGTAGTTCGATGGGTGCTAGAGGAGGTAGCAATAGTGGTAACATAGGTAGACCTTTTATTCGTTGTCGTCACTGTAATGGGAATCATGCTTCACATGAGTGTAGGAAAGCGGTGAAAGTGTCCGCTGTCACAGACAATTTTAGTGACAATAGTAGAGTGGACAACAATGTAGGGAGTCAGAACCAAGGTTTTAGCAACCCATGGAATTTCGGTAGAGGTAGAGGTGGTCAAAACCGAGGTAAAGGTAGAGGCAGAGTAGTAATAGTCCGGTTATTAAATTGGAACATGTCTCTTTCCGTATGCAAATCTTCCAACGGCAGATGGTAGAGTGAATGGCACGGACGTAATTGTAATGAGGGATACGGATTGTACAGGTGTGGTAGTTAGGCGTAGTTTAGTTACGGATGACCAGTTGGTAGGTAAACAGTCACCGTGTATGTTGTTAAACAAATCGGTAGAGCACGTGCCAATAGCGAGAATAGATGTAGATACACCTTTCTTTAAAGGGACTACAGAGGCACTATGTAAGGACGACCCGATGTATGATTTAACGATAGGGAACATAGAAGGTTCAGCACTTCCGGTAATGTCCGATTTTAGAAGTAGCATAAGTAATGCAGTAGAGACTAGAGCGCAGGTTCAGAAGCAAGCTCAGGCTTATAGAAAATTTGAGGTTCCTGCAGCCGTAGGTGACATATCTAAAGCGGAGTTTATAGAAACACAAACTCAAGACGAGTCGTTAGAGCCTTGTAAAGTGAAGGCCAAGGATGGTGTAGTGAAGAAGTGTAAAGGGTCCGGTAGTTGTAAGTTTGTACATAAGAATAAGTAATTGTACAGAGAATTTGAAGATAGTGGTAGTAGACAGTTTCACCAATTAGTGGTACCTACCCAGTATAGAACGACAGTGCTTAAGGTAGCTCATGAGTCGATTATGGAAGGTCATTTATGCGTAAAGAAAACGTCGGATAGAGTATTGGCAGAATTGTATTGGCCAGGCGTTAGTGGAGATGTAACTAGGTATTGTAGGTCCGGCGATGTATGCCAAAGGACAGTACCAAAAGGTCGAGTGACCTAAGTACATTTAGGTCAGATGCCACTGATAGATACACCATTTAAGCGGGTAGCAGTAGACATAGTTGGACCAATTTTTCCAGTGTCGGACAGGAAAAATAGGTACATTTTAACTATGGTAGACTATGCAACTAGGTATCCGGAGGCAGTAGCATTGCCCTCAATTGAAACTGAGAGAGTAGCTGAGGCATTAGTTGATATGTTCAGTAGGCTAGGTGTACCAGAGGAAATGCTGACTGATTGTGGGTCACAGTTTACGTCAGAACTTATGGCTGAAGTAAGCAGGTTATTGTTTTTGCGTCAAATCATGACAACACCATATCACCCTATGTGTAACGGGTTAGTCGAACGATTTAACGGGACGTTAAAGCAAATGTTACGGCGTATGTTTACAGAGAGACCCACAGATTGGGACAAGTATCTCAATGCTTTATTGTTTGCATTTAGAGAGGTTCCACAAGAGAGTTTAGGATTTTCTCCGTTTGAGTTATTGTACGGTAGATCAGTTAGAGGTCCCATGAGGATTCTTAGAGAGATGTGGGCAGGTGAAGTGGATAGTGATGAGGTTAAGACTACATATCAGTATGTTTTAGATCTGAAGGAGAAACTAGAGGAGACTTGCAAGATAGCTCAAAGTCAGTTAGTTAAGGCAAGTACCAAGTATAAACGGTACTATGACCAGAAAGCTAGAGCTAGGAAGTTTAAGATAGATGACCAGGTGTTACTGTTACTCCCGACTGACAATAACAAGCTGTTATTACAATGGAAAGGTCCGTTTTACCTAAGAGGGATAGTGAACACTATGGATTACCGTATCGAGATAAACGGAAAGTTAAAGACCTTTCATGCGAATATGCTGAAAGAGTATATCAGTAGAACCGATAATGTGCAACAAGGGGTATTACATGTAGTTAATGTTGCAGTTGTTGAGGATAGTGAGGAAGGCAGTAGTGAGGACACTAGTCCCATATATTCTCCCACTAGTGTATGTAAGGAGACAGCAGCCGATGTAGACATATCGGGTATGCATAGTGTAGTAGAAAAACGAGAGGTAGGTCGTTTACACTCTGAGTGTAGTACTGTTCGGTCCGATAAGTCGAGACCAACTGATGTAGTGCAGTATAGCTTTAAGCACACTTTAGCAAAGCCGATAAGGGAAACGGGAGACCCTACTCCATTTCGCAAACAGTATACTGGTAATGCGATGGATGCGATGTGTAAAGTTGGAGTTCTTGTAGTGGCAGGAAGTAGTGTTATTAGTAACAGTAGAGTCGGTGTAATAGACCGTGGAAAGCACAATATTGGGGCAGACTATTTAAGTCGCCACACATAATGACAGGTTTAGTACCATAGTAGTTTATGTTACGACAGTGTAGTGTAAAATTGTAGAATAATTTTGAAATGTTAATGTTGCTTATTATTATGCAACCATGTCTTTTGCTAGGACTAATTAATAGTTTAAGTAATCATTTTGTTGAATTTTAAAAAGTGTAGCACTTTCTTTAAGTGGAGAGATGTTGTCACACAATGTCACGAGTAGAGCGTATTGGTCGTACATAGCTCTTGTAAGTTGTCAGTTACACCCAAATATATTGTTGTGTTGAAACAAATTCACAATCTCCATGATATATTCATGTAACACGTAAAAGCGTGCACCTTTTAAGTGGCCGCCAGAGAGGCCGTGTAATAAGTTTAGTTTGGTGCTAATGCATGTAAACGTATAGGTCTATCTTCCTTAAACGGCAAAATTGTATAAGGGGCCTCTCGTGTAGATTCAATACTGCAGATTTAGCCACGTTTGTCACGGACTGAAAGGGGGGAAATAATGGTTTGGGCGTAATGTTTGCTATAAAACCCATTGTCTTCTAGTTCTGGCCGGGATTGATCGATAGTTACTTTGTTTGTAGCAGAGGTTGGACGGCAAAATTCCCAAGCAACATGTGGTCAGTATTTATTTTATTAAATTGTATCGTTCATTTGTATTCAGTGGGCGGCGCCATCTTGGTTGGTGGTTACGACATCCGGTTAGCATTGATGTTTCTCAAACATTAACTATAGATAGCATATGATTTTGAAGTTACTTTATTAGATGTAATTATTGTAATTGATCATTAATTGTAAAACAATATTAATTTGATAACAGTGGATAATAGATGCATTAGTTAACGTTGGCGTATAACTCAGTGATTGTAATACACGATTGTTAACATAAGTTAACAATAAGATGAGTGACTAGGATAAATGTTCGATGCGTATGCATAGCGTTGTATAATGTGGTCATTAGTTGACATGCGTGCATGCATAACTCAGTGAGTGTAATATACGAGTGATTTGATAATGTTTATATTACATGTATTAGGGGCATTGATTAACAGCGACGTACATGGCGTTTACATGGCGTTGTAGAATACATTGCTACCCATCATTAGTTCAGCTTACATATATGTATTGAATAATGATTTGTTTGGGTAATGATAATTATGCAAGATTGTTATGTTGTCAACCGACGTCTAAAACGTATGTATAATTACAGCTCAAGCAATCCAGGGTTGTAGATAAGCCATCCAGTGTTGGATATAAGCCATCCAGGGTTGGACTAAGCCATCCAGGTTGAGATATTCCGGAGTGGAGCTAAGCGTCCACGGATAACGTAACGAGCGGTGGAGACGGTCCCCGTACCTGCGCAGCATGGCCAGGTTTTAGTTTGGACAACCCCCGGGACACAAGTTGAGCCCGTTATCAGTCCTCACTGGAGGAACATCACCCACAATCTCAGTGGAGTTTAACCATCATTACATCGCGTCATCAACCCTTACAGAAGGCATTTGATGACAATCACCCATTGGATTCGCGCATTATCATCTTCATGAGCTCTCGCGCATCACAATTATCGCGCTAGATCATAAATCAACATTGTTATAACTTTAACAACACTTTAGTGTCTTATACATTCAGTATTTATAACAATTCTAAGAACGTCTTAAACGTTCATGAGAACATTCTTTTCATAGTTCATTTGTGTATTCGCTTGTTTTTTTTTAGATAATTGTAAATATATTAAACATATTTTAAAAGTTGCATTAAACTTATGTAAATGCTGTCACCGTCATTGATTCTTTCCTGAGTTGGCCCCCAACCGCTAGGGTCATCCTGTGACAATGTAGTACTTTATCAGCATATTTGCGAAAAGTACCGATTATATTATTTCTATTTTACAGTTTCAGGGATTTAATTTTTTGCAAGGCCTCTAGCATCAGACGAATATTCATGTACATGCGACGTCTTTTTTATTGTGCCAGTTTATCAAAATGACATGTTTATACACAAACTTATTTGGCAGAGAAAATATGGGTGTGTATTTTGGAAGGGCCTTAATATTTAAGTAAATTTACAAAAAAAACAACAACAAACGTCTAAAGTAAACCCTCGAGTTGTATATAATCAATGATTATTATCAAAGTTAATAGGCATGCTAGGGTTCTGTGGTTGCACATTATGGGGTTCTGAATGGGAGAGTGGGTGCATGTGCTGTTTTTCCTCGGGTTTATGGTCGTGCCCTGGATTGGTTTTCTATTGGTATGCAGCTGCTGTGGTTGTTCGGTGCAATTCTGGATGTAATCGGGTGTATATGGTTGTATATTTCTGAAATAGATTTACTATAACAATTAGGTGTGTCGTTTGTTGATTTCTCTGGATGTTGTCATTATTGGAAAATTGAGGGGTTATAATCTCTAACAAACACATGCTAACATGTGCCAATGGATTTGATTGAAGCTAACCAGAGTGCCAACTTGCCTTATGGCCGTTCCAGGTCAGTAACCATGTCTTCAGCACTCTTTTTGACGTATATTGTCCTGTTCGTTGCATGTTTGAGTTGCTCATTTTATTTAGTTTATTGTACGGTTTGGACCTATCGTGCCATTTCGTTTGAGGTATGTTGTTTCTATCAGACCATTATTTTAATGTTTGGTTATATCGCATTCTAAAGCTACCCAGTTTGTTGGACAGAAGCCTGACATGCCACAGGTTCGTTTACGGAATCTATCACGTTTGGCAATACGGCAAGAGTGAATTTAGTGCACCTAAAATCGGTGTAATGACCTGGTTATCCCTTTTGCCATCGACAGATCCAGCGGTCCCCATCAATCCACCCGTGCATGTTTGTAACGTCTCAAACTTTACTTTAGAATATGATGTTTAATAATTGTGATTTTTAAATGCGCGATTTGGCTGGGATGGGAATGATACTGTTCCAGTTAAACTTCTTCTGTATATGGAAAACGTTGTTTTAAGATGTTTATCTGATAATCAAGTTTAATACAAAGACATTTTCAAAACAACAACTGACAATTATTATCATAAAAACATAATTGTTTTCTTATGTGTTTTATACATTACTATACTATTGATGACATGTATGACATGCATGGCATGGCTTATGATGTTATGGACTCATTGACGTATTGTTTCAAGAAATTAGTACGATAAATAGTAGAATAGATTCGATTTTCCATATCTCCTGCTAGATTTCTCTTTTTCACATGGCAGTACATACGATGTTCTTAAGCATAAACATGATGACCTCAAAACTATGTCATAAACGGTTATGATTGCTGATTGGACAGCATAAGTAGAAACGGCCTAAAACTTACTTGACGTTACGCATAATATTGTGCAATACTATTGCCTAAACAATGTCAGCGGATCCTGAGTAACGTTTTAAACATGCTTTATAATACAGTTGTTTTTAATATCACAAACAATAAACAATTATACTAATGTTGCGCGTATGCGACGTGTAGTTTGAAGTTGTGTCAAAATGAAGTCACGTCGTTATCAGTGCTGACGTTTGGCTCCATCTTTCTGTCAAACTAGTTAATGAACAACGAGTCCGGACGCTTGCTATCGTTCGCAGTCAGATCGAATGTGTCTGGATGATAGAGATTAAAGCATATACAACGTTCCATTTTCCAACACTAGATTCTTCTATGAACATGTTAAACACAGTAATTTACATTTCGCAGATGTTGTTATATCTGACGCTAAATACCAATACATTCTGAAATTGCATGCTGTCTATGGTGTGTTAATGTCTATGTTGATGACTACATAGTTTTATTATTACAACTTTCTGCATTTAAGCATGCTATTACGTCGTTATCCAGTCGTTTGTAGAATAATTGTCTCGATATACGATATCTTTAAATGATTCGAAGACAATTTTGTCATATCAGAACAAATGGCGAATGAATCGCATTATCCGTAAGATAATTTAAACTTCGAATATACATATATAATATGTATATCTATGAAGCACGTTTGAGAAAAAAAGCTGCAATTGTTGACTAAAATTCTATTCAGTAATAAACAACACTGTTT
Source organism: Cyrtodaria siliqua (assembly GCA_037043455.1). Lineage (NCBI taxonomy): Eukaryota > Metazoa > Mollusca > Bivalvia > Adapedonta > Hiatellidae > Cyrtodaria > Cyrtodaria siliqua. Next base: position 54,363 of record JAWPHD010013507.1, on the reverse strand, counting down.
GAAACAAAATGGTAAGTATTTACAATTCTCTTGAGGTTTCATCTGATATATTTGCTGCTTAGCTAATTGTTATAAAGGAAAGGAATTCAATATTATTTATTCTTTCGTTTCAGTCATATTAACTATGTAAAGTACCAATATATACATGCATGTTGTACACGAATTGAAACAAATTTTTTTGAACTAAATTGTTTCTTTGGCTTCGATGCACCAGAGATAGAAGGAGAGAGAGAGAGAGAGAGAGAGAGAGAGAGAGTGAGAGAGAGAAAGAGAGAGAATGTGCTCAAACATTACCATACTTTTACTATCGAAGTATGTCAATCTGGTTCCTTTAACGTTCAAGTTAGACATACGCATTGTATAAGTGCGCAACAATTTTATAAAAGGTTTTTCAAAGTGTTTTCCTGTTAGACGAGAATCTGCAAGATTGTATAATGATTTTTGAAAGTAGGAATGAAATTCGAACAGAAAAAAACATCCACAGAAGGAAGCCAACCTAAAAGACACATTCACAGCCAACAACATTAACATAAAATCATAATAGCAGAGTAATCAACACCACAATCATAAACAAGATAAATGGGTTGACAATAGAGGGACCACCTTGGAACGGTATGTGGCAAAACAGTCGCGCGATGGGGACTCCAGGTAACAGGGAGCACCAAACCAAACTCTTACCTATTGTAATGTCAATAAGGCGGGATTAGGTACAAAATTAATAAAGAAATCCCCACAAGGATAGATCCTCTAAAACATTTGGCAGCATTTATGGACAATATACGTATCATACAAAAATGATCATCTCTATATGAATATAACAATAAAAGCTTAGAAAACTGCTTTCGTTTTGAAAGTACTGGATTATTTACAGAGATAGCTGAACATCTAATGATTGAATAAAAGAGTTCGGACACCGGACAAGTTGTTAATCCGATGTTCACGTCCGGATGTGAATAAAAAGAACAAAAGCTTTTATCTGACTTCGTCTATTAATTTCCTGCTCAACGCCGGTCGAATCAGCGAATACAATTTCCTCGGAGACGGAGGGGTTAGGCACTTCTCATTTTTGTATTATGGTTGGTACCGTTGTTTTTTTAATCGACATGACAGTCTGTTTTCCAAACTGAGCGAAAAGAAAACGAAAGGATAGACTTCCCACGAATCCAATTCAAAAGCTACACTACAAACTCACGCGTGTTTCGGAGGTTCCGCATGTTTTAACAAGACGGGCGGTGCTTTTCTCACAAATCAAATCGTAATACATCACTAATCTAATCAAGATAACGAAAGAAACTGATATTAGTATCCTGTCCATTTGTATGGACACTTTTGCTCCCAGCAACAGCAGACGACATTTTAACACGTACAATAAAACGTAATCCTATATAGACAATACTATAATACTAATGTGGAGCCGCTAATCGCTTCGATCCAATGACGTCACATGTTTCTTGACACTTACATGTCTTCAAAAAGGGCAAAGTTGGACCGTGTGTGCTATAACAGTAATAATAATAATAATAAATTCTTTATTTAAAGAATGTTAGCACATTATGACATTAATATCAAGAAATAAACATCATATTTGCAAAGCGGCCTTCTGTGTATAAATACATATAGTGATTTTTAACAAATACACTAACAATACAAGTTAACATTCAATCTTCGACAAACACTCAATTATGTTTGAATATAGAAGAAATCGTTATAGTCTTACATAATAGACATATATATCCCAGCAAAAAATAAATAAATATTGACTTTAGTATCATACACATCAATGTGCATTTTGCAACAACAATTTTTTATAATTATATTTAAAGGAAGAGAACGTATGTCGACCGGTATATTGTTCCAAACGTGTTGACCATAGTCGCTAAATATGTCTTTCATGTATTTAGTTTGCGGTTTTTCTGTAACAAGATCATTTCGTGTAGATGATCGCAGATTATACGTATTATTATGAGGTATACTTGCCTACGTTTTGAAAACGGGACAACTAATTAGTGTAATATTTGAACAGATTGTATATTATATATAGTATATATATATATTTCAGACTATAATATCAATGACACGCAAACGTTCACCTTTAATGCAATCAGGTTAATACTGAAACTAGTTGTAAAAAATAAGTTAATATTAAACAATTCAAATACATTTTTTATTTATTGCTAACATGTCTCCTGCGATGTTGAAACGGTTATAGAACAAATAAGATAAGTCAGTGCAAATACTGAACAATTCAAATAAAATGTATATTTCTTACAAATGTGTCTCTCTCGAGGTTTAAATATGGATTAATTGAAACATTACAAACGCTATACTATATCTCGATATATATTAATGGAATCAATTTGCCATTGTTTTTCTCCCCTGTGACCCTTATTTATAACCTCCAATCTAGATAAAATTTCATCACAGTCTAGTTTTTAATATTAGGAACAATCTCTAGGTAATAACAATGGTCGTCTATATTAATTTGTTTTTTGGTAGCGAGTTAATGTCATTGAAGTGATTGATGAATGTTTTGCTGAGATATATTTTCATTAAGTTAAGTTGTGTAGTGTGTATTACTGTTATTTATGATACTTATTTGATTGATATTCAAACATGTGTATTTAACTAAAGTTCAACACGTTTTAAAGAGAATAAGACGAGGGTATGGAGATACGTCCAACTGATTTATTTACATTCATTGTTTCAGATGTAGCGTTATATATTATTTTGTTTGTGTATTGATTTGGCGCTGCATATACAAATAGCGCAGTTGCGAAACAATAAAATCAAAATGTGCATATTAAGTCTGAATTATTTAGCTTTAACGACATGAAATTAGTTTTTCATGTTAACAATATTTAGACAAATCGTCCAAAAAGGAGGTCATCAACTAGAATTAGGTCAGTCTTGTCTCTAAAGTATGTTCAAACGATTATTTCTGAAAATATAAAGAAACACGAATTATAATTGTTTGCCTTCATGGCGACTTATAGCTCACTGAATTAACTTTGAGGATTTGAAAACCTGATTAAGTTGTTAGCGTATTGATTATATTGATTTGTTTTATAAATGCAATCCTATCAGCTTTGTGTCTAACATTAAATTTATATAGAACACTTTCTTTAACAATGTTATTTGACGATGTCAGATTATATTGTTCTAGTATGCAACACGTAGTCAGTATATGTGTGTATGCACCGATCACTTCACTGGGATAATAGTATGGTAAGAGTGAGGTTTGGTGTATATTAGAACTTTGTTAAACTCCAGGCAAACCGTTTTCCACTGACCGTTTAAAAAAATGGTAGCCCCTACTGTCAACCTGTTTTATGTTTACGACGTCAAATACTTTGTCTGTTATTTTCCCTTGTAATTGTTGTTTCGATACGTGGTTTTGATTGAATTTGGACCTCAAATCCTTCATTTCCTGTTCTATACTCTGCAAAAAAAGGTTTTGGACCATGGCAGTGTTCGAACCCGTACAATGATCTCTGAACAATGACATTCGACCATAACCCTTAATATCTCAGTTGATAATTCACAACAGATCAACAATCAACAATAATTATCGTTTACAATGAAAGTTTGCGAAAAATAATAATCTTTTTATTGGTTATTCGAATATGTCCGTAACTGTTACTTTTTATGGACTTTGCAACATTTTTTACAGACCCTTTGTGTGTTCGCGTTATTGGTCTATAGATTACTTACGACACCATTACAATTGTAATAACTCAACTTGCCTTAATCCACAAACGGAAAAACTTCCCCCAAAAACCCTTCCCGGGACTCCCAGTCACCAATGGAGCCGCCGAATACACCTGTACATGCAGAGTTACTTCCCTTTTTTTCCGTTTGTGCGTCGTGTATTATGAACGGTAAATCTAACGGTGATTAAACAACTGTTCTTATTCCACGAACTATTTGGTTTTAATTGTTTTAATTCTTGTTGTTTACTTCCCATGTGTTATTTGTCTTACGACTTTATAGAGCTTGTACTCGAGTTGAGGACTTTAATATTCGTAATCTTTGTATAACTAAAAAGCTACTCAATCAGGGTTACCGTTACCATAAACTTCGTAAAACCTTTGCACAATTTTATTATCGTAACCCTGATCTTCTTTCCAAATATAAAAGTAATTTAAGGACTCTTCTGCGACAAGGACTATCACAACCTGACTTCTATGGTAATGTGATTTATAAACTTCGTAAGATTCTTGGTCATGATCACTTTCATACTATTTTTGTTAAACTTGTTAAAATTGATGTTTGTCTATGATCTTTCTTGTCGTGCCCTTAATGGTTTATTCTCTTGTTGCTCTGGCTTCTGCCAAGTCATTGAGTACCTTCATTGTGGCTTTCTAGGCTATTGTTTTTTGCATTATATTTACACGAGCATATTTGTGTTTTACTTATATTGCCTATTGATGCTGCCTTGTTGGTTAGAGATTATATCATGGCGGGGATTTCTTTATTTACACTGTCTTGTTTTAGTGGGATGACAGTAGGGTAAGTTTGAGGTTTGGTGCACCCTAGAACCGGTTTAAACCCCCAGTGGCCTTTGTTGCCACTGACCGTTTCAATGCGGTAGCCCTTATGTCAACCCTTTTGAGTTTGTGATGTCGTTTGCATTTTTTATTACTTTTGCCTTCTCGTTTGTCTGTTTACGTGTCTGTTTTTGTGCTTTGTGGTTGACTGTCATCCTTGAATGCTGCCGATATTTTTGTCTTTCTTTATAAGCTTAATTGGTGTTTTACACCGGACTCTATTCTATCGCGGTTTATTTAGACCGAAATTCGTACCCAACCCACTCATCGGCGCTTTTCTTCGTTTAGAAATATTAGTGTTAACTATTCTAAACCGGTATGGTATTAAGGTCTATCCAGGAAAGATGTACTTCTGATGAGGTAAGGAACCGTTTTTTCTAGCGAATAATTGCATTTTATTACGCAAATTTTAGAAATGTCGCAGGTCGTTTTCTGTTTTTTCCGCACGCTTATTGGACAATCCCAGACTACTTAACATAGCTCTAAATGCTTTTAAAGTTATTTTAAATAAAGTTCATTACATAACTCAGTTTATATAGAACTTCTGAGGAGGTCCATGAGTGTCTGTGGGTGTGTAGTCACACCCTTATGTACTTACAGTTGTGCCTCTCTTTCTTATACTTCAGTGAGCAGTACAGTTGTTAGTTAGTTATCAGGCCAGATACAGTGTCTTACCCCACCCACTCATGTACACAGTTAGAGGCTGGCATGTTCTGGGGTATCACACAGTCTCCGTATCTCCTCTGATTAATGTTCAAAGCGAGCATTACTTGAGCGGAATCACGTCGACTATGTTTGGATAGTCCTACCGAAAGAAGGCTATGGTATCTTTCTTCTGATGCCCAGGGCTATCCATCCAAGCTAAGTATCAGGTCAGATAAAGTGTCGTACCCCACCCACTCATGTACACAGTAAGAGGCTGGCATGCTCTGTGGAGTGTGGGGGGGGGGGGCGGGACCAAACAGTCTCATACCCCAACCACTAATGTACACAGTAAGAGGCTGGCAGGTAGTTGGGTTTATCACGACGACTCAAGTAACAGTGGGCGGCCTAGGAGTGCTGGGTGGGGAGTCATGTGCCAGGGGGGAAACAAGTACCACTTCGTCTAGGATAACCCATTCCAGCATACAGTATCGGGAGTTAATAACTGGGTGGGGAGTCCTGCCCGAGGAGGGAAACGAGTACCCCTTACGCCTAGGACAACCCATCACAGCGCCCGATACTTCCTCAAGTTGGGAATCCCATCCAAAGCCGCCACCTGTCTCGACACATCTCAGGTAATTCTTCTTCTGATGAATGTTCTAGCTTTTCAAGCTGGATCTAGTGCCCTACGAGTATTCTTACTGTAATTTTTACTGTATTCAATACTGCTGAGATGGGGAGAGCCACCCAACTTAAGCTTATAGTGTCTTCTAAGGGCTCTGCTCTTACTAATGATTAATTTAGACTAGTAGTCTTGATCATGGCTAGATTTCTTTTCATGTTATGGGAAGAAGTTTTAGTTTCCTGCGTTTCGTACTCGCTTTCATAGGCTAAGTTCGGTCATGGACTACATTTTCTGTTAATACATTTTCTTATGTGTGGTATAATCGCAGATTGAATAGAATAAAATAGAATAGTTTATTGTAATATTCATAACAATGTGAACATGACAAGGAACAAACAGGAAATTAAATCATATGATAGCAATTAAGATAACATATGGATTACATACAAGTAAAATGTGTCTGGGACACTTTCTTGGTTCTTCTTTTTCAGTGTTATGTCAGAAACACTTACCAACAATAGGACTGAGACCTCTTTAGGAAATCATACTTTCCTAGACAGTGCTCTCTATTGGGATATGTTTTTTCTTGGTACGGAAGTCATACCTTCCTACTGACAGGGCGCTCTACAGGCTGAAGGAAATAATAACCGCATTCCAAGAGTGAAGTTATCTAGTAGCCATCTGGTTAGACATCTACAATCGGAGAAGGTAAATTGCCTAAGTATTACCTCTGATTCTGATTAGCAGGCTTGGAGTTATTCCATCCTCAAATACAAGTTTAAGTTGTAATAATACTCTTTTTATTGATAAATACTTCTTAAGCATTGTCTGCCTATGTTCTCGATTTTAGAACCTTATTGAATGCTTTCGCATCTTTGGAATAACTGTGTTTACTAAAAATCATTAAGAGTATTTAAATTAAAAGTATATTTCTCTCGTGGTCTTACTTAATACCCACTACACGAGTCTGATACTTGTCTTTAACTAAAGATTCTTAGTGAATGAACTTTGTTATTTTCTGTCCTTTTGGACTTAACTATAGAACTAGTTTTGCTGGTAACCTCGTTAGAAGTCAGTACCTACTTTCGACGTCCGTCACAAGAATTGACCTATCAAGGATGATTTTAGTTATTACGGCTTCTCCGCCATGGTCTATTGATTATGGACAAGTAATTCCGCGTTTGTTTCCTGCCCTGGTTACGGTTGAGTAGATTATGACTGCGGGTCTATTGTTTATGCTTATCAGATTTGCAGGTATATAAGCATTTATTTTATTTAGCGCCAGTAGTATTTATTTCCAGGGGTGTCATTATTTACAATAGCCTTTATTATTTACAATGGCTCATGCTATTTTATACATTTGCACATGCAGTTGTCGGCTGAGGCTTCCCTTTTGCTGGTAAGTTGATATGGGTGACGCCGTGGCTGAGGGGTTAGTCTCTTACTTTAAATCACTGTCACTCACCGCTGTTTTATGATGGTGTCCCGGTTATCTCAGTTGGTAGAGCTTTCTCCCTGTCAGGAAGGAGTCCCGGGTTCGTCTCCCATAACAGCCACAAAGACAACTGGCGTCTTGTTTTTATTGTGGACTTTATAATAAACCTTATAATTCATTGTTTGTGTTTCTTAACTTTCAGTCATGAAATATCGACAATGCCCTAATGCCGCTGTTGACGTTATTGTCGTCTCTTTTTAGCGCATTATGTTTTGCTGCTTAAGTATCAAGGTTGATAGTACATGATCAATTATTAATAGAATCATTGTTGGTTCGTCTTGAATATAGGATTTTTTCTTCGAGAAGTGAGAAACTTATTTTTACCAGAGGCCTTTGCACGAGTGAATTATGCGAGTTTCCTCACTTATACACCTGCGTTTTTTTTGGGATTACCCGAATGTTGATTAAGGTCCCCTTCTGTACCGTTTAGATCTCCAGGCAGTTTCGGTAGTTTGGTGGCTGACTCGTTGGCTTCAAAGCTACTGTCCTCAACCCTACGTAGGTTTGTTCCCTGTCTCCCTTACTAGCCTTGTCTGATGAAGTTCTTCGTCATTCTTCTTTCTTTGTGTATCTGTTTAGATGCGGTTACAGGACATAACACTGCAATTCTTGCAGCTAAGATCTTTGTCCATATTCTAGATTCCTCACCCCACCCACTTCTCCATACAGTCATACGGTTAATGGACTGTAGTGCCAGGGTTTGTTCTCCATTAGCCCTTAGGGTACTAATGATAGTTGGCGTAGTTGTTGTTCCGACTTCTCCCTGTTTAATCTTGTTAGAACCAGGATACTGTATCCTTGTTTTCTATCAGTTAAGAGTAGGTCTATCAGTATGAGTAAGTTTTCTAACGTCATGGTAGGCTATACTGTTGTTTAGACTCGGCTTCTAATCCGTGCATTCATTTTGCCATAAGAGCCAGACTTCTCCTTGTTGTAGTCTTACCCTCAGGTAAGTTTTGAGATACATCTGGCATCTCTTTATTTATTGGTTCTATATACCACATTCGTATGGCCAGATATTTTGGAAGGCCACTTCTTTACTCATTCCATTTTAAAATCTCGTTGGCCTTTTACTTGAACAATAATAGGTGGGGGGGGGGGTGTACGTGCGTGTGCACATCTACATTCTAGGTGACATTCTGCCGTGGTCAGAACAAAAAGGGGGTGCATGCGTGCGTGTGCACAGCCACATTCAAGGTGACTTTCTGCCGTGGTCTAGGGGTTTAGTAGAGCTGCACTAAATGCATGTTGAAGGATCTCTCAGATTGGCTATAGTAACCCGTAAGTTGTTCCTTAAGGGCCACATGAAAGATTTGTTCATTAACTTAATGTGTTACCCTCAATACAGTCTACTTCTTCCACTACCCTTCATTCCGAATCAGTATGCAACCTCACGTTTGTCTATTCAAACTACATCTTCAGACTTTTTGTTCTGGTTTACTCTGAGGGCACATAGGCTTAGCTGGGCAGAATAGTGTAGCACAGTGCTCGTTACACTTCCACCTTAGTCGATTTTGTTTTTTGCTCTTGTCTCCCCTTTTGAGCTTATAACACTATTCTTCTTAGTTTTAGAATACTTAGACGTTTCAAGTGGCTCTTTTGGCCTCCCATTTGACTTCTGTTCTCTGGCCCTCCTTTGAACTTTTAGGTTAAACTTAGATAGACTACCCTTTAGACTTTTTTCTTTTAGCCTTAGCCTTGTGGCTCAGATTTAGTGCGCCCATTCTGGGAACTGTCATCGCTCTCATTCTACTAAAGGAATCCTTTTAACCCCTTCTAGAGAGATTCCAGTAACAAACTGATTGGTTTTTGTCTGGGTATTTACATAATTCAATTCCAATAAGACGTCACAATTCAGGGCCTTTATTCTTCTTAGAATTCACAAACTATTTGTTACGTTTTATCTTAAATATTGTTTTCACTAGGTCCAGTCTTTACTACACAATCAGGCATGGGTTGTGCTGCTCTACATGTACCAGTTAGCTGACTTGGCATTGCCTAAGTTTATAACGGTAGGCATACTAATCGATTGCAGTTTTATTTGTTATTATACTTATCTTGGTTTGTCAGCACTTCATACCACAATGTTTCAAATGTGTTTGGTTTATACATATTGTTTATAGTTATCTATGTTTCACACAGTTACTTTTTCGCTAAAGTTCATAGTTCTGTTACATTAACAGCTCAGTTATGTAGCTGTTTTTTAAGTATTGAATCAAGGGGTCGATACTTATTTAGATGATCTAGGTAATACTAGCAATTTTCTGTTCCATAGATTTGCTTGAAATTGTCGATTATGATTTTAGATGGTGTTGGACTTATTGTCCTTGACCGAATTGAAGGACTAATGAGGGTACCATATTCACCTTGTAACGTTCATCTACCCATCTAAGAAGTTTTAGAGGCTCCTCCTACTGGCTCTATTGTGATGAGAGCAGGTTTGATCGTGTTTTGTTACTTGTTGTTCAGAGTTGTTTAAATCCCCTTGACATAGTCGGGCACTCATAACAGCTTACATTGTTCCACCCCAGCTCATGTGTTAAAGTCGCAATTGTAATGTTGTCGTAATTAATGTATAGACCAATATGACCTTTTTTGTTAATTTTAATATTTGTCTATTATACTTACGACACAATTAACTACCCAACCCTCCTTAAATTTAGGTCTTATTTGCGGAAAAAGGAAGTAACTCTGCATGTACGGGTATATTTGGCGGCTCCTTTGGTGCCGGGAGTCCCGGGAAGGGGATTTGGGGGAAGTTTTTCCGTTTGTGGATTAAGGCAAGTTGGGTTATTGCAATTGTAATGTTGTCGTAAGTATAAGAGACAAATATTAAAATTAACACAAGTTTTCATATTTTTTATAATCAAATAGTGTTTGGAATTTAATAATCTGGTACCAAATTAACCGGGTAGGGTAGGCCTTGGTTACTAAAAACAGATACTTAAATTCTGTCCACTAGTTTTATTTTTATATGACTTTATATACCCTGGTCCAACACTTTTTTTACCGAGTATATTTGTTATCTACTGAATTATATAACTGTAGCTTTTTGTTATTATTAGTATTCTGAATCACATAACTGAACATTTTCTCGGAAATAAATGCATTGTATCAACATACTGAATTCTGTATTCCAGAGCTTGGACCTTTTTCCCATTTTTGGATGACAAACTGCTTCAAGGTGATATGGGCTGTTCCATATTTTGAATATGTTTTTGCATTAATCTGGAATATATGCGTAACATGTATTTGTCTTTATTTCTCAAACTAGCATAACATCTCCAACACTGAAAATGGGAAATATCAAGAAAAAAATACTTTGTCTGCTATATATCCTTGTAATTGTTATTTGTTTCGATTCGTAATTTTGATTGAATTTGGTCCTTAATTGCTTCAATTCCTGTTCGTTTTTTTATCTACTGAATCATATAACTGTAAGTTACAATTCTGAATCACATATTAACTGAATATTTTCTCAGAACTAAATGCTTTGTATCAACATACTCCATTCTAAATTTAGAGCTTGGACATTTTTGGATGTCAAACTGCTTCAAGGTGAAATGGGCTGTTCCATATATGCGTAACATGTACTTATCTTTATTTCTCAAACAACCATAACATCTCCAACACTGAAAAGGAGAAATATCAAGAAAAAATGGAAAGAAATGACAAATATTACCATTTAGAAAACAATCGTTAATAGCTTATGCAACACATTATTCTCATCATTGTCTCGAATGAAATTACAACTGCATTTTTAAAGTTGCTAAATTCGTATTGAAAGGAAACAAGTAACAGAAACATATTCGATAATACAAAGAAATATAAAAAGATCGGTCAGGGAAAGTAGCACTCAAGGAGGACAGTCAACCACAAAACACAAAAACAAACACGCAAACAGACAAACAAGAAGGCAAAAGTAACCATAAGTGCAAACGACATCACAAACACAAAAATAGTTGATAATAGGGCTACCGCCTTGGAACGGTTAGTGGCAAAGAAAGCCACTGGGGGTTTAAACCGGTTCTAGGGTGCACCAAACCTCACACTTACCCTACTGTCATCCCATTAAAACAGGACAGTGTAAATAAAGAAATCCCCGCCAAGATCTAATGGCAAAGTATTACTGCCATCAATTCGACTTGCACTAGTTTTATGTTATATTGGGTTTTCTTAATTTAGATGACGAGTATAGCAATAACAGTGGTTAGTTTTATCTGTTTAAATGCAATTCTGAGGAACTACTTAATGATGCAATTAATGTTTTTTTATTGTTATTTTACTGCGTTATTATTGAACTGAGCTATTTCTAAGAAAAACAAAAAGCAGATTTAATATAACTTTAGTAATAAAAAATACGAAATATGTTTGCGTGCTAAACAAATAGCCCGTGTGGTTTCGGAAAGTCAAAGACATGAAGGATTGGGAAAACTCAATAACCCTCGTAAAAGGATAAATAGGCGTGTATAGCAAATGGAATTGGCTCTTGTATCCATTTCAAGGCTTATATGTATTGAAGTTTCTGAATCCATATAACAGAAGCATATTCGATAATACAAACTTTTACTGCTATCAATTCGAATAGCACTGACATCTGTCATGTCGTATGTTATTTTTTGAACATATCGATGACGAGTATAGAACTATCATCAGATTATATACCATTTTTAAAACAAATTCTGAGGATTAGTTCATTAAAGTATTAAACAATGGCATAATGTTATTTTACTGCATTGGTAGTAGTTAACAAACTGTGCTGTTTCTAAAAGAAATAAAGCAGATTTAATACAATTCTTGTAATAGAAAATAGGGAGTATTTTGGCACGCTATACAAATGGCCCCGTGTGGTTCCGGGAGAAGAAATTTCGAAGAATCATAACTCTTGCAAAAAACATAATAGGCCTATTTAACAATTAACATCACACCAGTTTTCAATCATTTGTCCATTTAAGCAGTCAAACCAATAAGATACATTCGACACAAAAGTAGCACGTGCAGCCGTATTATAACAAAACCTATTGTCCATATACTTCGACATTAATAGTATGGCAGATATGTCTAAATTCTAGCGTCATGTTTTTTGGAGTTAACTCTTGTCTCTTTAAGGGTAATGACGTGTCTGAATGTGTAACTCGTTGGTGTTTTGCCGATGTAACCAGAAAATACATATATAACCAATATTCTGTTGAATTCAAATTCAGTTCAATTTCTACAAACTATATTTCAGTGGTTGGTTAAATAGATAATAACGTCAGTAGAATATTGATGCCATAATATCTGCTACATTTATACACAATAGATATGCATCGTACTAACAATAAATGAAACGTTACCGTTACTGTTGGTAAATTACAGATAACTGATTTACTTTGAATAAATCAGAAATAAGGTAATCAGGTTTGGCATTTCCAGTTTATGTGCATTTGGTTAGAAATTGCATCAATTCAATCAATCACAATTAACTATAAAATCTCAATACTTTTGCTATCAATTAATGAAGCGTTACATATATATTTGGTAAATTAAAGATAGCTGATAGGATTTTAATCAATCAGAATGTTTTAATTCTTGAGGTTTCGTGCCACTCTCGCCAAGTTCATATGGATTTGTATAGTATTATTTTAATCAATCACAATTAACTCAAAACTGTCAATAATAGACATTTAATCAAATGCATTTATATAAATATTGAATATTGTTAGTTGAAATGTATTGTGTAACACATCTGATTCTGCTCCAGAGGGTAAATAGGGCACACCCGCAGAAAACGAAATGCGTTAATGATACAGGAATTGTGTTTAGAATCCTTAAACTTACAAAAAAATCAGTTCTTATATGCATTATATTTGTTTCTGATATAATATATTTTCATTTCTCCTATTCAATACATTCAAAGTGTTCAATTCTTGAAAACAAAAATACACCATTCTGAGACAATACATTCTGTTCCTGTCTACTGAATATTTAGTTCCTATACATACGAATTTATTTTCTGATACGGAATGCAGTAGAATCTGACATAAAATACATTCGGTTCTGATATACAATATATTAAGTGGTGTTCAAATATCAAAATCTGGAAATAGATATATACATTTCTGAAATACAATACATTATGTTCTGGTATACTTCATATTTAGTTCTTATATATAAGACATTCAGTTGTGACATACAATACATTACGGTCTGATATACAATACATTTCCTTCTGATAAACAATACTTCTGTTCTGGCATACTTGATATTACGTTCTGATATATAAGACATTCGGTTGTGACATACAATAAATTACTTTCTGGTATACAATACATTAAGTTCTGAGATACAATACATTATGTGCTGATATACAATACATTACCTTCCGATATACATTCTATATCTATTTCCGATATGCGATATTTAGCGTTCTGATTTCATAATGCATTAAATTCTGATATACCATACGTTCATATGTCGAGTTCTGAAATACACTATATACTGTTCTGATATACATTACCTTCAGGTCTGATATACTATATACTTATATCTTATATACATTTAGTTCAGACATACAGTACATTCAGTTCCTATATACATGATGTTCAGTGCTGATATATAATACATAACACTTGTTTCATTTATCGTCGGTTCTGTCAACACATGATGGTTGTATATCTAAGCTCTAAGCAGAATCATGATGATAGTATATACATTTTAAATTATTAATGTATAAGGACATTGATGTGCTCAGTTTAATGCTTGATTAAAACCTGAAAATTGCTGTGTGTCCCTTTAGATAGTTTAGGGAAATTTCAAATACTTGATTCGTCTATAATACCGTCATATCCTCATAGTGAATCTAACAAATAAATCTTAGTATTTAATCAGGTCACCAACGACGTTTTTTCCAGTAATATTACACTCAATTGAGCGCCACATTTGTCAGATTGATGAATAATCATCTGTATTATTACATGTGGGCTAGAGCACTTCCGTGCTCTCGTTAAATAAAATATAATTTTAGAATGTAAATCATTGAGGAAAACGTATAACAATCCAGACGGAATTCGAGCAAGTGGCAGTTGAGTTATCGTTGCATTTTTGTATCTATCACACTACGTTGCATACTTGTATATATCACATTCCTGGTACTGGTATCTATCAATGTCCGACAGATGCAAATTAACAATTTTGGAAAGGACGGCGTCGCGACATCGGAAACAATTAGTGTCTTTTGAATACTTTGTGCTATGTCTAAGTGAAATAACTTGTTGCAGGATAACGCTTTTTAAATATATTATAAAGATACTGAGCTTTTACACAGAGTTACACCGTCTGCAGTCTCACTCGACGGCAATTCCTCCAATAATGAAAGCCTGGGTCTTTATCGTAGATGTACAACCAAGTTTACTGTAAAAAATAAGGTATTTACAGTGTGATTCTTCTAGAACCATCTTTACTCTGTCTGCAGTACAAACTGCATTGTTAAGTTAAAAATGAAGGGGAAGAGTTCCAATATAATGATAATTACTTTAACAAGTCGTGTGATGTTTACATTTAGAAAATTAAATGATGGTGTCTAACATATTTTATTTAAGAAATAATAAATACGTACCTGTTTTTTTATAGGTGAATAAAATACAGTTAGTCGTTCGGATGCGTAGTAATTAAATCACTCGTGCTAAAGCTAAAGCACGAGTGATTTAATTACTCGCATCCAAACGACTAACTGTATTTTATTCCCCGATAAAATACAGGTACGTATTTATTATTTCGATTCTAACAACAATAACCCCATTGTTTACGCTATTGTGGGAACACTATTTATTATTTCGGAGGTCAATGTAATCAGGCTGCTATGTTTACAGGCTGTTCCATTGGGCGCCCCCGTATGCAAAGTTCTGCGCGGTACAATATGTCCAAATACACTACCAAGTGACGTCATGTAAGTGGCGCTTCCAACGGATAAAATATATGCGGGGAATTAATGGAACAGCTGTATTTTATCATAGAATACCATACATACAGCTGTCTCTCTTCTTTGCGTATATGAAAGACTGCGCAGGTCCTGTTAGAATTCTCATTATTTCTACAGCATGATATTAGTGCACAATAGAAGAAAAAAGTTAGAGTTTGAAAGAGTTGTTATGAATCATAATAAAAAAGTATGCAGAGTGCACCAGGTCAGTATATTTTAGAAAAAAATCGCACACTTTCAAATACCTTAATCGACAGTTGAAACTGCTATAGTTATGTTGCACACATTTATGTATTCATCCAATGGAATTTAGACAAAATATTAAAATTAAGAATGCATTTAATTTGAGTGTTAAGTTAAAAAGTAAAATGGAAGAGTTTCAACGTAATGATCATTACTTTAACGGGTCGTGTGTGATGTTTACTTTTAGACAAATAAATGATGGTGTCGGACACACACGGACAAACATATATCTATTTGTAATTAACCTTACATCCTTCCATTATTATAAAAAATAAAAGTTATGTTGCACGTTGCAATTATGTTATTAGTATATTGGTTGCAGTTGCGCTGTTTATTTAATGAGGCCATATAGTATTGTCAACAGTTTAGTATATACCACACACATGCCTTAATTCAAGTTCCTTAAGAAAATACAAGTCTAACAATAAAACAGGAGTTATATGAACTATGTTCTTTTGTCTTTCAATAAACATCGTCATTTATAATTACAGAATCTAGATATTCAGTCGATGCGAGAATCCATCATGGCGTCTAAAATTGTTTTTGAGTACCGAGGTTTAATTCCGGATTTAAGTCTAAAACATCAGGTTGCACGTTTCTACTAATTGGATTTTTTAAGTGCGCAGGTTAATACGAACATTGTTTTGTATGAACATGGAACTAAACTCGTTGTTACAGTATAGGATCGACACTTTTGAAGAGTATGTTTGGTCAAACACTAATTATAACTGCTTCACAGTGCTTTTTGTGAACCAGGTTATGCATCGTGCTTTTTTAACCGGCAATTTCGTTATATGGTGAATCGTGTCAAATGTTTCAAAATGGTTGATCCTCTAATAGAATACTAGATTTTACTGGTATAACTCTAGTATATCCTAGGTCTCATCTGTTTTGATCTCTGCAATTTAACGCTTTCATTTTCTATTTCAGAGTAGAAAGAAATCTACACATTAAAAACGTTTTCCTCACATTTACAAATACACGACACATATAAAAACAATACTGTATTTTATGGCATTACATTTTATAACAAGCGTGATTGGTAGATTAAAGATAATTTAGGACAAAAGGCAACAACAACATGATTGATTTATTACAGCTGAAGCATTTATCCAGTGAGGTTCAAATACATTGCACGGTCGTACAACCACTATACAAACTTCAGTTTCTTTGACAAGCAGTGTGTATGGGTTATGAAAATCCAGAAGACAGTTTCGATCGCTATTGAAAATATTCCTCACGGAAACAAGTACTTAGGTCACGCTAAATCGATGTCAACAATGTGCCAACAAATTCGATTAAAGCACTTTCTCTCGTCGCAGATCTTCTTCATTACGTATATACTTTCAATATATTCTGTAATGTACTGGTACCTAGGGAACTTGCTGTTGGTATGATTATTAAAAATGGAAAATCTAGTTTGTCTTTACAACGCCGTGCAAATGATGAATGACCGAACCTAAACACATGGCCTATATCAACAAAATCAAAATCATCATATATTACTTGTATTAATTCTAAATCAAGTGAATGTCTATTTTGAAATATCCCTGGTCCTTTGGTGCATGCCTTGGGCTTGTTTTGTGTTTGTTTTGAAACTTCATTTCAATAAGGGGATTAATGAATATTTGTTTTTCTCATCCTCAGATATGTTTTCAATCAATTAAACACTGCCATGGTCTGAAAGCTGATTTCACACTTGATATTGTCGGAGAGTACAGAAAGAGTATCGCCTACCGATAAATGGCATCATATATACATCAAAAGAAGTGGATTTAATTTAAACTATATGTATACATGATGACGTTACGTACATGTTCGAAGCATTGTCTTGTGAAAACAATGGTATGCGTGCGTAATATATATTCGTTTTTACTTTTTTGTGATTGAAATATTCAGGCATTCTTTAAGAATGTAATGTTTCCTGAAACATAACTGATTAACGTATTCCTTATGAACTGTTGTCTGAAGAATTGTCACGTTTAAGACGCTTTTTTAAACGGAAGGAATGCCTAGATACCTTGAGGAAGGTCAATTTACCTAACATGTGTCTGTGTAGGACAAATCCAATGCAACAGTTCATGCCGTCAAAATGTTAACAGGAAAAGTCTTAATATTCGGCCGTCAATAGATTGCAGCAATAGTCTTAATCATCAATTGGTCTGAATAGGTTTTTTCTATGTAGGTACAAGTATGGTACAGCTATCGAATTGTTTTATTACAGAGTTTTACCGTTTATCTACCGTTTCAAACCAGTTTGTCGTTCGTTTATCGTTTAAAAACGGAAAACGACCGAAAACGGGTTTGCAAACGCTTAAAGTGCGCATGCTCACAGTTTTTCCGTTTCCAAACGCTCTGAAACGGGCGTTTCCAAACGCGCGTCGTGCGCATGCGCATAGTTTCCAAACGCGCGTAGAGCGCATGCGCAGAGTTTGCAAACGCGTTTTTGAGTTTTTACCTTTTTTTTTGCGTTTGACCAATTAAAAAAAGGACAGTATAATTAGATAATTCTCTTCTACGATCGTTAGTTTAAGAGTGATTGATTGATGCAGCAAATGAAACAAACATTTATAATAATTAGAAACAAAAGTTGATGCTTAATAAGTATGTTAATTCCCTACGTGCAAACCCCATGCATTCGCCCATCATTTATATTCATGCCACCATCGAGTTAATATATGCTTAACTAAATCTGGGTCAAAAATTACATATAGAGCCCAGACTAGATGCATCGTTTAATTAGCCAGGTTTTGGATTTTATTGCCAAAAACACCCGACGTCGACAATTATTAATTGTTTAATCCATAGCTCGCGTAGTGTGTACAAGTGCACTGGGATTGAATTAGAGACATCAGTAATTAGATATTTTCACATAATACATACTGGAAGTATGAAAAATAAATATTTCAAATTAATCAGTGCTGTAAAATTTAGTTTGTAGATAAATGGAATATACTCAGTTAACCTAATTCATGAGAGAGAGCCATACTGGAAATAAGGCAAAACCCGAAAAATGGTCAAAATAATGAGTGAATGAATGAATGCTGTTTTACGGCACGTCGACACATAAATAGTTCACATTGTGCGCAAAAACTGATGAAAGATGAATGAAAGAAACAGTTATCAAAAATAATGTAAATGTATCAAGATAAAACCATTTACAACAAGGGATACATGTATCACGGTAAAAGTAGTAACTATCCATAATTATGCAGGACAACAAATGCCCACTTGAGATGCGAGATTTAAATAGACAAATTGTTAAAAGAGTGGATTATACGAATACAATTTAATTAATGTTGATATTTAAATTTATATTAATTACAAACAATAGTTGAGGCATAATTATGCTAATTCCTATTCCTATGTGCAAACCCCATGCATTCACCCACCATTTATATTCATGCCACCATCGAGTTAACATGTGCTTAACTAAATTCATCGTTTAATTAGCCTGGATTTTCGATATGCAACAACTGTGTTACTGCCATAAGCACCCGACATCGACAATCACTAATTGTTTAATCCACAGCTCGCGTAGTGTGTACACGCGCACTGCGATTCAATTAGAGACATCAGTAATTATATATTTTCACAATATACATACCGGAAGAATGAAACATAAATATTTTATATTAAACAGTGTTGTAAAAGAATCGCTTTCATTTTCATCCTCATGTAATAGTTATTTGCTATATATATATTACTCAACTGCTGATATAAAATGATTGATTTGCAGAATCACGTGACTTATACTTATGTATGAAAAATTGTATTAATATATGCATAAATGACGATGTACGTATGTACAAGTTAAATAAAATATATGTTCTGTTCTGTAAAAATAGTTTGTAAATTCAGGGAATATACTCAGTTTACATAATAAATTGAAAACAGCATTAGCCATAATGGAAATAAGGGAAAACCCGGAAAAAGGAAAAACAGAACCTACGAGAAATACGAGATTTGAATAGACAAAATATTAAAAGATTGTATTATACGAATACAATTTAATTAATATTAATATTTAAATTGGTAAACATGGTAAATTTCCATTGTTAATAATAAAAAATAGGAGTCAAGTGTGACACAGAGGAAGATGGGAATAGCTGATTTGAAAAGCATTGCAGAATGTATAGATTTCTATATAATTTGGGAGATATAGTACTGAATATGTTCATTTACAAAGTGGCCTCGGTGGCTCAGTGGATAATGCATTGTGGTGTGGAGCTAACACCTCTGCCCCGCGTTTATCCGATACATATCATATTCATTCTTCATAATTTGTATTTTTTATTAGCTCCCTCTATCACTGTCCCAATATAACCACATCTGTTGTTTTAGCCCCATTATATGAAGAAGAAGAAATTTGTTTACAGAAGTGTCCGAGTCATGCGCTAGAATCCAGTATCGTGTTTTTGATCCGTGTGAAATTAAAAAATAAGATATATATTGCATGCATAGGGAATGCACTAAATATTCTAAAGGGACGCGGAGCAATCTTGAATAATTTTATTAACATAAGCACCTCCGGTGTATCATTCAATTATGATGTTCGTTTTAAAGGGACCCACGGCAACATTGAAGAGTTTGAAATGGGTGTCTTGATTTATATAACCAGAATCATGTTTACTTTTAACCTGGTTACATTTAAATAGATACTATTTTAAGTATTCTCTTTTTCGTCTTACTTTACTATACGTTTTAATATATTATTGGTGCAATACAATACGATTTGCTTATTACTATTCTTATAACTAATATAAATGATTAAACAAATGTAAGTTATCCACCGGACGCCGTTTGTTTAAAAAATAAACAAGATTGCGATGTGTCCCTCTAACGTTGCTTGAATATATTTTTAAATTAAAGGTTATATCATCTCAGAGTTTTCAATATATGTTCGTTAAACTACCACGGGATAATAACTATATTGATGCAATAATGTCAAATGTGGTAATATACAAAAACAAAATATGCAATAAACGAAGAAACACTAACGGGATGCCGTGAGTTTTAAAGAAATTCAGATTGTCTTTATCCCTTTAATATGAATCAAGCTGATTCAAATATTCATTACATTAAATTGCGCGTAATGAAACATTTTTTATAACAAGGGTGTACATAGCTATTATGTCCTATATTGTGAAACATATGTTCCTGGTTTAATTTGAATACAATTATGCACTGTTACGATTGCAAAAAAAAGTACACAGATTGGAAATAAAGCGTGAATAGCGGGTTAAATGCATGAATGCGCCGAAATATACATCATAGTACATAGTATGAACTTAGAATTCTTTACTTTAAAACACACACGATCGACAAGAAACAGTAACAAACGGCACGAATTTAATTAAATTGACTGGACGCCGCGAATTTAAATAACGAAGATCAAGACTGCCGTGTTTTAAACATAAACTATAATGTTTCGAAATCTGCAGATATTGCCGTTATTGAGAGATATAAACAAAGTCATACAGTTACTTATAATAAGAAAAACGTATTAACTTAACTTTGAAGAACTCGATTTCCTGTGAAGTTATATTATTTAACTTTTACCGATTCCAATAAAAAAAACAACGTTATCATACTTCATTGCAATGTGGTAAAATAGTTATATCTGGTTTACCTTTTTTATTCCTAATTATTTCACAGACCTAATAGCTAGTTATTATTATGTGCACACAATATATGCAGAAAGTACAAGAACGGAAGTAAACTAAATTAATAATGTGTTTTACTCCTTATAGTTTTAAACTATTCAATAAATTAGTTTCTGAGAGTATCAAATACCAGATAGTTTTCGTCTGCTCGTATAGTTATTTTGACCAGTGCACGTTGTATTAACAAGACAAATAACATTTACTGAAAATAAATATCAGCCTGTTATAAAATGCCTCTTTAATTATAAATTAAATCATTATTCGTCGCAAATCATAGTTGAAAATGTTATGTCGCCTGATAAAATTATATAAAACAATAAAGTATGCATAATTAAAATTTAGGATTGTACCATGCATTATTTAGTTCGTTAAATGTGACTGGCTGATTGAAATGAAAGGGAGTAACTGACTCTATGTCACAACATGTGATTGGCCAACATATAAGACGCTGAGAACCCCAACTGTGACTGTAATGATCAGTAATGGACGCTCCACGGACACTCGTAAATAACAGTTCAGGATACCAGTCCTCTGTTCTGTTCCTATATACATTGATACATTGATAGCATTGATTTGATAAATAAATATGACTGCACGACGAAGGTCGGTGACAGCGGGCACATTAGATAAAGCTTGCACTGTACAAAACGTAATTAAATAATTCATGTTAAAGATACACATTGTCCTAAATCAACAAATCCGCTGTTGATATGTTTTTATTATTAAATATCATTATGAATACGATGTTTACTATGTTATTGCTGCATGCTTAGTGAAAATAGTTTTTAAACATAAAAATCGAAAAAGGCGAACAGGCATTGCTAAACAATCGAAAAAAATCCAAAGGGGGGAAATCTTTCTCGTATAACTGAAGTGACGTTATTGGGAACAAAAAAATCCATCAGTACATAGGGAAAGCACGCAAAAACAGTACAGCGTATATGAAAATGTCGGAATTAAACTGTTTTTTCGAAAATCTGACAGTAAGTCACCGGCAACACCGCATATCTTGGTACATATACACTACTCAACTTTTTTAATCGGTAACCCGAAATAACAGAAATATTAAAAGCTGGAAATGACCGAAACACATACCAATATTTTATTAAGTTTATTAACAAAGTAATCTGAAATCATTTTTTTCCAGATTACATTGTTGATAAACTTAATAAAATATTGGTATGTGTTTCGGTGATTTCCAGTTTATAGTATTCGTGTTATTTCAAAAAAACTGGGTTACCGACTATAAATGTTGAGTAATGTATACTTAGTGCGAAATTCAGTATATTCCGAATGCATGGACATGGTCTAATACTTGTTCATTAATACGAGCGTCAGATAATAAGGACTTTACTTTTGTCGAAAAGTAGACATTGAACAAATATATTTAGTACGTGTTTATTTTTCAAATAACTGATAAAAAAAAAAACACAAAAAAAACAAACATAATAAATGACACAGCATCTAATTTCTATAGTACCAGGGAGTATATATATATATATGCCGTAAGTCCCCGCCACCTGGTGACCAAAACTCTCGAGGAGTGGCACGTATTACATTTGGATTTCCAGTATGACACGCTCTCCACGTGCCCGCAAGTAACAATAAACCACACATCAACTAATCAGCTATTGCGGTGCTCTTTTGAAGTACAGCCTAATTAGGGTACATACGTCGGTATATGACAAAAGCACGTACCATTTAGGGAAACATAGTTTTATGGCACATTTCCTGTTTATTGCTATTCCGTGAGCGGTGCAATACCGCCGCGGCGAGCCACGTACTGCACAAGACGGATATATGATACGGATATATGATGCGTGGGAAACTAGTTTATCGCGCACAAAGAGATAAACATACTATGATCTAAATATAGCCAAATGTATTATGAGCACGATATTATGTATTATGTACATGTAGAGATCGAAACAACAGGCGATACAACCAAGGTGACTATGACCTTTTACGTAATAAAGCCTCATCAACAAACTGGGACGAACAAGTTAACGACGACATTAATATCTACGCGAAAAACATTTCCAACACAATATTATCGTTAAGTGCCTCATGTATACCTAACATAAACATCCGAGTTAGACCTTATGAACCGCCCTGGATAACACATATAATAAAAAGACTAATCAGAAGAAGAAAAAGAGCATACAAGAAGGCAAAAAACACACATAGTTTACATCACTGGAGTACTTTTAGAAAACTTCGAAATCAAATTATACTTTCAATACGCGAAGCAAAGCAATTATATTACGATAACCTGTCAAATAAACTTAGCTCTAAAACACTCTCTCCTAAGGATTGGTGGAAGACACTTAAAACATTCCTTTCATCAAATGTCAAACCTTCCATTCCTCCACTGAACGACAACGGCTCAATTATTTACGACGATTTTGAAAAGGCAAATATTCTAAACGACTTTTTCCAAACCCAGACTAATTTAGACGATACGAACATCGAACCACCTTTAGTCCAACCCTTTAATGGCAATGTATCATTACAATTGTTTACTCTTACGCCATATGAAGTTCATGAAGTCTTACAGTCCCTTGACCCTGGTAAAGCGTCTGGTCCTGACGAAGTTAGCAATCACGTACTCCGTGAATTAGCATATGAACTTTCTGTTCCGCTATGCGACTTGTTTAATAGATCTTTAACATCGGGCAAGATTCCTGATATTTGGAAGGAGGCTTATGTGTGTGCAGTTCTTAAGAAGGGCGATCCATCCTTAGTAAATAATGATCGTCCTATCTCGCTACTTAGCACCGTTGACAAAGTATTCGAACGACTCATGTTTACATATATTTTCAACATTTTTAGGGATAACAATTTCTTATCTGCCTTTCAGTCTGGATTCGTTCCCGGCGACTCAACAATTAACCAGCTGGTCTTCCTATACAATGCCTTTTGTAACGCTTTGGACTGTGGACAAGAAGTGCGGGTTATATTTGTTGACATTAGTAAAGCTTTTGACCGAGTTTGGCACAAAGCCCTGCTTGCTAAATTGAAAGCTGCGGGGATATCTGACGACCTTTTGAAGTTACTCTCTGACTACCTTAAACATAGAAAACAACGTGTTGACTTTCCTGGAACTAAATCAAATTGGAACTCAATTAATGCAGGTGTTCCTCAAGGTTCTATATTAGGGCCCTTACTCTTCCTTGTTTACATTAACGACATTGTTGCTGATATTGATTCCAACATACGTCTTTTTGCAGACGATACTAGTCTTTACATTATAATTGAACATAATAACGATATTGTTACTTCTGCAAATACACTCAACACTGATATAGCAAAAATTACTGAGTGGTCCAAAAAATGGCTCGTTACATTCAATCCCACTAAAACTGAATCCCTTCTTATCTCGCGCAAGCGTAACAAACCTGTTCATCCGCCTTTGTTTATGTCGAATGAGCAAATTACTGATGTTCCTTCACACAAGCACCTTGGTGTTTTTCTTTCAAATGACTGCAATTGGCACTCGCACATTGAATATACT
Source organism: Cyrtodaria siliqua (assembly GCA_037043455.1). Lineage (NCBI taxonomy): Eukaryota > Metazoa > Mollusca > Bivalvia > Adapedonta > Hiatellidae > Cyrtodaria > Cyrtodaria siliqua. The sequence goes on along the minus strand of JAWPHD010013507.1, from coordinate 29,671 downwards.
AAGGCTAAAGCCTGGTCTAGAATTAATATAATGAGGAGGCTAAAACATCAGCTTGACAGGAAATCACTAGAAATTATATATATATCATTTATACGACCTCTCCTCGAATATGCTGACGTCTTATGGGACAATTGCACTAACTACGAAAAGGCCGATCTAAACAAAATACAAAATGAAGCTGCCAGAATAGCAACAGGCGCGACCAAATTAGCATCTTTAAATTAATTAAACAAAGAGATTAGATGGGAATCTTTGGAATCACGAAGATATAAACAACAACTTACCTTATTTTATAAAATGGTTAATTCCTTAACACCCCCATATCTTGCATCGCTAGTACCTACAACAGTTAGTGCAGCATCATACTACAGCTTGCGAAATGCAAACGATCTTCAGGCTATTAATTCCCGAGCTAGTCTCTACACCAACTCCTTCCTTCCTTCGGTTACTCGTGAGTGGAACAAACTTCCTTTGGAAGTAAGAAACTCTGACTCCATAAATGCACTAAAGCATCACCTTAACCGTAACCTTAATTACACGCCTAAGCATTATTACACAGGCAAAAGACGTGCACAGCTACTTCATACTCGGCTCCGCACCAAGTGTAGCTCGCTTAACCACCATTTGTTCATAAAAAACATCATCGACTCTCCTTTATGTCGATGTGGCGGAATAGAAACTACTCAACATTATATATTTAGCTGTCCATTGTACGACAATACTCGTGCGGAAATGCTGGCTAGACTTCAACCACTGTGCACAGCTTCACTAAACATAATATTTTTTGGGGATTCCTTGGTATCACACGATATTAATGTCACTATATTTGAAATTGTTCAGAAGTTTATTTTGTCAAGCAAACGTTTTTAACATGTTTCAGCTTAAGAGGAGCTGCTACACCGCGTACCGAGAACAATATATGTTTCCTGGGTATGATGCTGTTGTCCTGTGTCCGCCGGTCACCCCCACTGTTGCCCCACTATCGTGTCTGTAATACATTTGTTATTATAATATTCCGCTAAATTGAATTTTCGTTTATTTTAAGATAATCCAACTATATTCAAATGCTTTGCTTTATTATTTCTTTTTCAAACTTGTTTTGGTCCCTATAACTAATCACTGTTAGATGTATAGCTATATTACATTGTACACTTATAAAAAATTTCCACTGTGCAGTTTTATACGCCATTGTTATATGTAATTTATATGATACCTAGGAAAGGAACTCTATAAGCAACTGCTTTCGTTCCAATCCTTTTTCACATTTTGTATTATGTACATTTGCACAGATTGTATAAATATTGGAAATAAAATAAGTTTAAACCAAACAACAGACCTATTCTAATTCAACAGCTAAACAATCACGGCGTATTTAAAGATCTATTCTACAATTTAGCATACGTATACCTGATGAAGAGCTAAGATAATAGAACAAAAACGTTTATGTTACCTCATTTATTAATTTGCATGTTTTTTTAAATGCACGAATTATATCGTCCTTCCGCAACTTAAAGGAAGTACATCAGGCTTTGGAGGCAACACGTGCATTAATAAAATACAAAGCTATGAAATTACTAAATTATATTGTGAAATGGCTCTAAGATATAGATAGATCATTAGGCTTCCTATACTACAGCGCAATACTTACTAATTATAAATTACAGCAAGGCTTATTAGGCCATGGACAGTCAGGGGTGTAACTGATTGAAGTTATTCTCCAAATATCTTGTACACGTTATTATTTCATAGCAGTGAACATCCTTGGAAAATCGCTGTTTATTTTGAAATTCGCGGTAGTTTACGTCATTGCTACTGCTCAAGGCATATAGCAAGACGGGAAGTACCAGCAGCATTGACAGCATGGAAGCTGACTTGACGGAGAGTGATAATTTTCCGATTTTTATGCGCTTTTTTTCACAAAATTGATCAAATTTGAGTAATTTCAGACACATATTTATATCTTTTCCCATTTTTTTTCGGCGCCTGCCGTATTTTTTCCCTGTTTTATTGTACCTTTCCCTGATAAAGTTAGTCAACAATGCTCGTACGCATCGCCGATAAACTTCTACGCATCGTGTTGGAAGGTTGGTCGGTCTAAGAAAAATGTAACTTGTGTAAGTTATTGTCTGCTAAATGTCGGAAAATTGAAAAATGAGATAAGATAACTCGTGCAGGCTTGTTCGTATATTCATCGTCATCGTTCATGTTTATATATGATGAACATGTACGTGCACTTTGGGAAATGAAATTGTATGGGACAGCTGTTCAACATGTTATTTGTTTAAATAAACATGATAAATAAAAATGATGTTAAATATTAAATACCAATTGAAAGTAAATTGTGTGAAAAAGGTTTTTTGTATGTCCTGTAACCATGGTAACAGTTTTAATAACTTACACTGAGAGAGCAACCTTAATGGGAAATGAGATGAATTATATCGTAGACAGAGAGGTATGGCCAAATGTATATGCTATATGTGGGAGAGGATATTGGGTGGGGTCAGAGACAAGGAATAAGAAATGACGGGAGTAGGGAGATGAGGTGGTGGTGTGTGGGAGATTTTTAAAATAACAATATAGTAAACAAAATGATAGAGAAGTAATAAAGGGGGACGATGGAGGGCGAAGACTATCCCTTGTACACGCCTCCTCCCTGTTACATGCTTGCGTTGGTTTCTGAGCATGCTGATGGGGTACCAAGCTTACTAAATGGCTACGTACTGCATAACCTGTAGTTCTATGTTCATCATGTTTATCGACAAGGCAGTTCTCAGTTTATTACGAGCCAGTTTTCAGAAAGAAGACTAGGACTCTAATATGCTAATCATACTAATAGTTCCCTGTCTAGTTGGTATGTTTTGAGGTTGAGCCTCGATCTGCAGTCATTGATAACTTATTTGAGTTATTGTTTATGTTACTTAAAAATATGGAAGGGAATAGTGAATCTCTGGAAGCCATTATTTTCTACAAATAAACATAATTTATATTACTTAAAAAAAGGTCCTGCTGAGTGACCATGTTGACTACCGAGTGATGCCCTGTTAATGTTAAACCCATGGCACCTAAAATATAAGTAACTTAATAAAGTTATATAACTGTACACAGTTATGAAATCTAATTTGAGTTGTTGTATTTTTCAAAAACATGATTCGAACAGGCAATCATCTTACATGTTCGTGATCCTAATGATATTTATTTTTGATAATTTATCTGTTTACGCTATTTTGTTTTTATTTAAGAAATAATAAATATGTACCTGTGTTTTATCAGTGAATAAAAGACAGTTCGGAGTTCGGATGCGTAGTAATTAAATCACGAGGGCGTTAGCACGAGTGATTTCACTACTCGCATCCGAACGACTAACTGTATTTTATTCGCCGATAAAATACAGGTACGTATTTATTATTTCGATTCTAACACAACAATAACCCCATTGTTTACGCTATTGTTGGGGCACTATATATTATCTCGGAGGTCAAGGTAATCAGGCTGCTATCAGGCTATTAGGCTGCTATGTTTACATGCTGTTCCATTGGGCGCCCCCGTATGCAAAGTTCTACGTTTCTATACACGCAATTGACTTGTTTCAAGTCACGTGACAAACAATTGTCATTGCTTACGTCATGTAGCTTGTGCTATATGACGTCAAAAGTTCTCAAATTGTTCAAGATGCTTAGTCATGTTATATGTACTGATGCATATGATGGGTTTATATCGGGTGTGTGCACGGTTTGGCAGCATGGCACGTTTGTTGTTTTTAACATTTCATTAACATTAATGTTGAGTTTGTCTTCGTGACGTATATTTACCAAGTGACGTCAGGGGCGTAGCTAGCCCTCTATTCATGTGGATTCATAATTGTGGTAGGGGGGTCCGGGGGCATGCCCCCACGGAAAATGTTGAAAACAATGGTGCAATCTGGTGCATTCTGAGGTGCTTTTGTCAGAATCATGTGGATTCAGCCGCATACTCGCGTATAGGCAGCTACGCGCCTAGTCGTCATTTAACGCGGCGCCTCCAACGGATGAAATATACGCGGGGAATTACTGGAACAGCTGTATTTTATCGTAGAATAACATACATCGGTCTCTCTTCTTTGTGTATATGAAAGACTGCGGAGGCCGTGTTAGAATTAAATGCAAACTAATTCTACCATGACTAACTTAATAACGTGATGCAGTTATATAGCTGTATGCAGTTATAAAGTTATAACTGCATTCAGTTATCTGGTATTATGCCTAAACAAAATAGTGATTTGTTTCCCGTACCGAGCTGTTGACTGCGAAGTGATGTACTGTTAATGTTAAACCCATGGCATTTAAACAAATAAGTAACTTAATAAAGTTATATAACTGTACACAGTTATGAAACCTAAATGTGAGCTGTTATATTTCTAAAAACCTGATTCGAACAGGCAATCATTTTACATGTTTGTAATCTCCCCACGCCTCGAGGTAAAATCCTGGATCCGCGTATGTGGATCCTGGGATCATATCTATGAAACTCTTGAGTTAAAAAATGTTTTGCTTTTTTAATTATGTTATTTTTAACTTTCGGATATATATTAAAGCGTATTTTCACCACTTAGATTTTAAGAGAAGGTAATGGCTTCGCCCCAGAGAGAATGAAAAAACCCCGCAAAAAATAACTTTATTTTGTATATTGGCACTA
>JAWPHD010013507.1:0-20000 GCA_037043455.1 Cyrtodaria siliqua | reverse complement strand
TTTATATCACCGGTCCCGTCCCGTCACGTCCCGTCCCCGTCCCGTCCCGTCCCGTCGCGTAACACAGTTGTAATACTTGCATATCTCAAACACTTTTGAATGTATTGTTCCCAAACTTCATATACACATAACACCTGATGACCTTATTTCCCTGTACATCACCCATCATTGATTGCCTAATTTATTACAGAATTATGGCCATTTGTTTGACTTTTTCTCAAACATTTTCGAATTGAGTGTTCCCAAACTTCATGTACACATAACAACTGTTTACCGTATGTCCTTATAAATAACAAATTGCTGATGCCTAATTTATTACAGAACCATGACCCTTTATTTGACTAATTATTTATTTGAATAATCAACTTCATGTGGCTTTCACTTTAACACGTTTCAAGGATTGTTATTACACCTAACATACAGTTCACACGTGATGGTATGATGTATCTCTGCATTTATGGGTTTTCGATTCTGCAATTAAGTTTTTTACACAACTGTGGACCTTTGTTTAAATGAGAATTTCTTTTACATTAAAAAATTAACACATATTTTAAACATTTATTATTCTTGATTTTGCCCATCATCGGCTAGAGCAAAAACGCGGGGTATTCATCACCTTCACTGGTAGTTCTAGTTAATATTACTTTAAAAAAATGTTCTGCTGAGTGACCATGTTGACTACAGAGTGATGCCCTCTTAATGTTAAACCCATGGCACTTAAACATATAAGTAACTTAATAAAGTTATATAACTGTACACAGTTATGAAATCTAATTTGAGTTGTTCTATTTTTAAAAACCTGATTGGAACAGGCAATTATTTTACATGTTCGTGATCCTGATGATATTCATTTTGATAATGTATCTGTTTATACATGTATTTTGTTCTTTTTAGCTTATCTAGTTTAGCACCGGTGTTAATGACAAAATAACAAGTTTTATTTCAATAGCAAATATTATTTGCATATTGTATTAGGTATTCGCTAAATACTACCTGATACTTTATATTTTTGAAGATAGCATCGAACATTGTTTTATACTGCCATATCTGATAGGGCAGCAACGATACTCCTACATGACGATACGATACGTATCACGATATACAGGGCTCACGATGCGATACATTTATCAACTGATACAGTTAACGATCCCATCCAGCAAATATATATGTTTTTGTATCCATTTTCAAACATTCATAGTTATCTCTTTTCAAGAATGTCCATCTTATTCCTGAATAGGATAGCCTTCCTGGCAATACAAATTGACCCATGTCTTAAATATCAACAAGACTCGTTACTCAAAGCAGAGCGTACATATGTTTGTATTGTGTTTTTTTCGGAGTTTTTGGTTAATCGCTGGACCTTTAATATCTAGGTATTTAACGATTCACCAAATATTCGAAACACCGCTGTATTTTGCCGTATGTTCGGTTTTACATTTACATTTTTATGGGAATTTAAGGAATAGGCAATACCTCTTGTGTCCCATATTCCAAATCCCGAGTCCAAATCAGTATCTTGAATCATTCGATGAGATTCTGACACGTCTCTGTTCAAGAGCGTACTTATTTAAAGCTGAAAGTCTTTCTGAGATTTCTTAGCACTGGTACTGGTTTGGTTGCTCGGTGGTATATTTTTTCTAAACATGAAATATGCTTACGATAATAAGGGCTCCAAACCTGAACACAATATTCTAATAGAGGACGTATATAACTGGTATATATAATAATAAATATTTTTTTATCAGAGTGTTTAAAAATTATTTTCAAATAACCGAGACCTTGCATCGCTTTCTTTGCTGCCGGACTACACTGCCTATTTGGCTTTCCAGTTTTACTGATAATACCTCCCAAATCACTTTCTGAATCTGAATTTTCAATATCTATATTGTTTATATATTCTGCATTATCATTACCAAAATGGATTGTTTCACACTTGGCTACTTAAATCTCGGAAGCCCTAGATCTGACCATGATTTTAATGTATTTAAATCATCTTGTAATATATTCATATTTTTACAGGAATTGAAAATCTTTGTATCATTCACAAAAAAGCTGTGATTTACTGCCAATAATATATGGTAGTTCATTTATAAAGAATATAAACATAAGAGGCCCCAATACTTATCCTTGGGTACCCCACTTAAGACGTCTTTTTCTGTAGATGACTGTCCTCTAATAACTATTGTTTGTTTAGGTCCAGTAAGAAAACCTTTTATCCATTAAAAGACCTTACCCTGTATCCCGTAAGCCTGTATCCAGTTTCAATAAAAGTCTTATGTTCAACTGAATCAAGTGCACTTCGGTAGTCAAGATATACAACATCTGTAGTTACCTTTTACAAAGATATGTTGATTTTTGCTGATCACATGTTCTGAATTCAAGTGAACAAGCATGCTTTCTTTGAATATTGATTCAATTATTTTACAAGAAACACATGTTAAACACATGCTGCTTTTTTGGTTAGAGAATAGTTCATGACGGGGTTTCTTTATTTACACTGTCCCGTATTTTGGGATGAAGTAGGGTAAGTGTGAGGCGCCCTATAAACTGGTTTAAACCCCCAAGCGGCCTATTTTGCCACTGACCGTTCCAAGGTGATAGCCCTACTGTCAACCTGTTTTGTGTGTGTGATACCTTTATTCCTTATTAACCATTACGTGTTCCGAGTATTAACTTTCATACCCCATCCAACCCCTGCTCCAAGAAGGGAAAACGGGGTTAATAGTTAAAACATATTTATTTTTACATCGATTGCGAAACAAGTTATTGCAACTTATATTAATCACTCTCAATGGCTTCCTGTATAGAACCAGTACTAAGCAATGTGGATTAATTATCTTGCTCAAGGATAAATAACGTGGCCGCGGCGAGGATCGAACCCACCACCTCTCGATCTGGAGTTCGGCGCTGTAGCACTGGACTACGCACTCCACTACGGGGTTGGCTTAAAACCTTAATTCCGGCATAAAACGTTTGCAAATTGTCAAATTAAAACATGTAATATGTAATTTTAAACAGGTTATCACGTTTTGTTTCAATAAACAATGTTTTTAAACGTGTTTTATTGTCGAAATATCGCTTATAAAATCCTGCTAATATAACCTTTCCCATCGCTTAATGGAATTAAGGCGGGACCACGTAATGTTTGTCGTTTTGCGTGTTTTTGTGTTTACTGTGTTCTGTGAAAGCTCCATTTCATGTTCGACTTTTATATTTATTTTCAGAAATAACTTATCACTTTACTAAATAACTTAAACAAGTTATGTTTTACCCCCAAAGATACATGCCTATGGCTACACGTGAAATGTGGTTAATTATTCAGAAATAGCTTATTTAAGTTATTTTTCTTCATTATCCATATTAATATGTAATAACCAACACAAGGATGACCCAACAAAAATAGGGGAATCTTTCGTTTAAACTAAGCTAATGACATATTAATCAACCTCCTGATACATCTAGTTATTTATATGTGTGGTAAATAATAAACAATAACTTGTAGGAGTTATGTCGGACCCTTCAGATTAAGAAATAACGTGTTTAAGTTAGATAAATTGTATAAGTTATTTAGATAACTTGTATAAGTTATTTAGGAAGTAACTTAAATTAGTTAACACTACTTACTGTCTATGTACCCTGTCGATGTAACATTTTAAATGGAACTTAAAAATGGTAAACATTTTAACCGCATAATATTGATGATGTGATTACTTGTAAAACAGAAAAGATTAACATCATAAATGTCATTTTTTGTTTATAACTTTGATAACATTTTAAATTTTACAAATGAGTTTCTGTGAATCTGTGTTCTGACGAATCTGTGTGGTGTGACAGTAGAGTCAAGAGGCATGTTATGTGAATACACCTTTCTAAACTGTACATGCCGCTTATCATTTGTAATACGACCCAGTTTTCAGAAAGAAGAGTTGGATTCTAATATGCTAATTATGCTAATAGTTTCCTGTCCATTGTGTATGTTTTGTATTTGAACCTCGATCTGCAGTCATTGATATAACTTATTTGAGTTATATTTTATGTAACTTAAAAATATAGAAGCACAGAGCACATCTCTGGAAGCCATTATGTTTTGCAAATAGACATAATTAATATTACTGTAAACGAAAATGTCCTGCTGCATGACCACGTTGACTGCAGAGTGATGTAGTATTAATGTTAAACCCATGACTCTTAAAAATGTAAGTAACTTAATAATGTTATATAACTGTACACTTTGTAAACAGACTATCATTTTACATGTTCGTGATCCTGATGATATTCATTTATGATAGTGTATCTGTTTCATTGATTTATCACTCGTATGCTGAAGAAGTTTTGTCTCAAAGACAGACCTTTTACAAGCCTCGGCTTAAATAACTTCATACTGTGTCCTTTCGTTGCATGTGTGGTATGATCAGTAACTTTAAACAATGATGAAGAGTCCAAATCATATTTATGTTTCAGTATCTTAAATGTTTCGATGAGATCGCCTCTGACACGTCCCTGTTCAAAAGAGTACATATTTAAAGCTGAAAGTATTTTTTCATATCTGAGATCTCTTAGCTCTGGTACTAGTTTGGTTGCTCGATGATGTATTCTTTTCTAAACATTCAATATCCTTACGATAATAAGAACTCCAAGCCTGAATACAATATTATAATAGAGGACGTACATAACTGGTATATATAATAAAAAAGCTTATTTTATCACTGTTTTCTAATAAGCGTATCGTTGCAGCGCTTTCTTTGCTGCTGCACTACACTGCTCATTTGGCTTTCTATTCTTACTGATAATAACTCCCCAATCCCTTTTTTAATCTGAATTTTCAATGTCTATATGTTTTAATTTGTAAGTATTTCTGGAGCATCATAACCAAATGGATTATTTTACACTTGGCTACATTAAATCTCAGAAGCCATATATTTGACCATGATTGTAATGTTTTTAAATCATCTTGTAATATATTCATATATTTACATGAATTGAAAATCTTTGTATCATCCGCCAAAAAATGTGATTTTAATATCTGGTAGTTCATTTATAAAGAGTATAAACAAAAGAGCCCCCAATACTGATCCTTGGGGTACTCCACTTAAGACGTCTTTTACCGTAGATGACTGGCCTCTAATAACTACTGCTTGTTAACGTCCAGTCATAAACTCGTTTATCCAATTTAAAACCTTACCCTGTAACCCTTAAGCCTCCAATTTCACTAACTGTCTCTCAAGTTCAGCTGAATGAAATGCACTTTGTTAGACAAGATATACAATATTTGTGGATATAATATACCATTGTCTTAATCATTAGTGACTGATTCTAGAGTTTCTAGCAGGTTTGTTAGTCATTGTTACCTTTTAAAAAGCCATGTTGATTTTTGCTGATCAAATGTTCTGAATTCAAGTGAAAAAAATGCTTTCTCTGATTCACGTATTTTACAAGAAACACATGTTAAAGTAACCGATCTATAGTTCATAACAGAGATTCTAGGACCTTACTTAAGAAGAGGGGTGAACTTTTCCCACTTTGCCCACACAAGGTGAGCTCTGCTATCTTCTGACAACTCTCAGTGTTTGTTTCTTGTTATTGTTGTTGTTGTTTTTTTGTGTTTTTTTCTTTTTTTTGGGAACATAACAATTGGGAATTTTAGCGCGAATTTTCGTAAACAAGGAAATAGATCCATTAAAACATTAATGTCAGAATTTGATCATTAATACTGTTAACTGTACACCAAGTCAACGGAGGCAATTAAAAGCGTTTTGTACTCTATAAATGTGACATATTTACCAAAATTGTTTCTATTTCTTCAAAATTGGGTAAAAAAAAGATATGTTTTGGCATTAGAAATATGACCGAAAAACGGCTATTAAAACAGCCCCCAAAAACACTCAGTCTTGTTTAGATTAGGAATGGGACCAACATATACGACTGAAAAGGAAGACTGTCCAACCCACATTATGTAGACACTTCAGTCTTGTTTTAATTTGGGGATAAGTTCAGAGGTGTAATTGATTTATTACTAAATAACTTTAACAAGTTATGATTTACCCCCAAAAAACACATGCCTATGGCCAAATGTGAACTATGGTAAACTTTTCAGAAATAACTTATTTATTTTGTACCGATTTCAGTTATTTACTAAATAACTTTAACAAGTTATGTTTAACACTAAAACAATGCCTATGGCCACAAGTGAAATATGGTGATGAACTTTTCAGAAATAACGTCTTTAAACTATTTTGCTACTTTCTCCATATTATTATGTAACTCATTTAAGTTATTAGTAGGTAACTAATATCAGTTACACCCCTGACAATTAAAAGCTTGAATAAACTATTGCTAAACCTTGCGGAGAAGAATTTATGGCAAATTAGTTAACAACAAAGATGAAAGGACCATAAAAAATATCAGATGTTGCAGGAATATTATTGTTTTGATAGAAAACAGATTTACAAACAGATGAATATCTGAAACTTATTTCAGTTATTTTGAGAAGAAAAAGCTCTAATAACCTAAACAAGTTATTTTTCTAACTTTTGCCTGATGGATAAGACTGAGACACATCGCAATCTGTTTATACATATTACATGATTATGTTGATCATTTTATTGATGTGTTACCTGTATCATTTTAAGTTTACATGTGTAAGAAACTAAATTTATGGTATATTAAAATGAACACCATCTTAATGGCAGAGACCTATTGGGTTACTTCCCATACAATTGTAACATGTTTTCACCTTTTTATTCAAACATATTCTATCAAACATGTTACCCATAATAGCGATCTATTTCATGCATACTTACCATTTTCATAACTTTAAAATATTTAACATAACACATTTTCTGTAGGCTCACTGATTTAGCATAGTTGACAGGGCAGTACTGATAACTGAATATAGTTATTACAGCAAGGGACTTAAATCTTACAAACAAGTGTTAATTAAACAATCATATAAATAAGTTGTTTCCCTTGGAAAGGTGTTTACATTTACTCATAACTTATTTAAGTTATCTATCGAACTGTATTCAAAGGGAGAAAACTCCTGAATTATTGATAAAATAACCCATTAAAGTTATTAGAAAATAACTTCAATCAGTTACACCCCTGACTGATGGAGTAATCACCAGATTATAAATAGCCGTCACACGTGATCAACGCGGCGATACTGACACATGATGATCGCTTTGCAAGATGTTGCGATTTTTTTTACCGCCAAGATTAAAATAGCTATCCCTGGCACGTAACCTTAGTTAGTCAATACCATATTTATGTCTTTTATTGTATGTGTTCGGTGTAATTTACTTTGGTCGTTTATGGCCCATTTAGTTTATTTTTCTTATTTTAATAGCGAAATAATATATTTGAACAATTTTAAAAGAACTACTAATCCTGATGTACTCCCTTTAACCAAGTGAAAATCGATATTAGAGTGTATGGATAAGCGAGTGTTCTACACAATTTAAGTGTACCCATTGCACATCAGTAAGCGGCGCTATAACAAAATACGGAAATATTTAAATGGTGTTTAATGGTTTGTCAACACATGCAATGTTATTTAGAGCCGTTCCAGAAAAAGGGTTTGGGATACATACAAATCCGATAACTTGATTTATTCAGAATAATGAAGATATACCTGTATAGTTAACATCTAATTTCGTTATATATGAACATTTATAGTTCCAAGCACAATGCCTTACACTGAGCTACCGAGGAAGCTGTCTTATGGAGAATGAGTTTAATTAAGCATTATTAGTTGCAAGCACAGTTTAATTACCTGACTCTATTTCGATGCGATTTCAATGAATGCGTTATACATATAAATAAACGTTTCGAAACAAATTCAGTTAAAATAAACTTATGAAACACAACAACATGTAATGATACAGATAGGCGGACAGCGCTTATATATGTGTGTGTGTGCGTGTGTGTGTTGGATGGGGTGGAGTGGACGTGGGGTTTGTGGGGTGAGGAGGTGTGGTACGACGTGGCGTGGTGGGTCGGGGAAGGCTACCAATCCGTTTCGTTTCAAAAGAACTTTCACATGGTCTAATCTTCTTTATTTTTCATTCCATTTTGATAATTATTCACCCGTTACTACACGTTTGTTAAACAGCCTGGTTGAATTTTTGCGTCTACATTACTGGTCGATAACAATAACTGTATATGTTTATTGTTGTATTTGACACTAATCAAGTTGATATATTTATTAAAATAACATACATGTGACATGCTTGTTTTCTTTCATAACTTTAATGAAAGGTATGGTCTAATTTGAGATAAATAATTCCGTTCATAACATAACAAAAAGCCGTAAAAATTAGTTCACAGTGTTCACCATAATACATTTTATGTAAATAACGAATACATACTAAATATGGCGACTAAAGTGCACGTGTCGTCAATTGTCATTTCGGCTAATTGGTTTGTTGTATAGCAATTATTTAGTACACTTTCCATTATACATATATACTTGGTACGTCAAATCAGTGATCATCAGAATGAAAACATGAAAGACTGACAACGATCCTTGATTATGAATATATATCATTTCTAGAAAAAAGTGTGGTCTTAGTTTATCGTTCATTTGCTCAGGTTATCGTTCAATAACGGGAGCGCAGACCTTCATTAAATTAATCGTAACATTTGAAGTTATTGATAAGTTATAATACTGTTGTTTCTTATACGTTTATTTTTTTTTATTTTTTATTGTTTGGTTTTAATTTAAAAAAATACATATACGTTTATACATGTATACATATATGTTTAGGCTTCTCTTAGATACATGTTTATATCCTTTAGTAGCTATATGTTTGCATGCTTTTTCCTCTTTGTTCGTGTGATTATTTTTTATGTGTTTATTTGTAATTATCCGCATGAGGCGGAATATATTTATCAAATAGTTATCTGAATTCAAAATACCATTTTTGAAGTTTGTAAATTATTAAAAAACAGCATTATGAATGTGAAATTTCAAAACGTTGTTGTTATAAATGTAATAACACTTTATAACATAATACTTTATTACATGCAATTAGTAAAAAATAAACAGTATATGACGCTTTGAAAGATGCGTGTACTTTGCACAGCTGCATGTTGGATCCGCCGAATGACATTTTCATAATATGTCGATTCGTTAAATTGTTTTGTGTATTTGTATTTATCATACGTTTAAAGTCGATTTGTTATAATTAGTTTGTATCGCTATACCCATGATGTGTAAGCACAATAAAAGACGTATATACAAATAGTGTTCTCTATGACGTCCCAAATATAAAGTATGTTTGACTCTTTAAAGATTACGTTTGATTTGCACTAAATGTATTCTAAGAACCGAATCGTGATCAATATAATCATGTATAATTGTTTAACACTTTATATTTAATGCGTATAGTCAACTCCGCCGTTCAGCGTGTCAGTTATTATGAATATACAATTAACACATAGTATACACACACGCAGTAAGCGTGTCATTCATTTCATGCGCGGCGGCTGTTTATTCAATCCACTTAGTGTTAATCCCATAACGCAAATAAATATACATGTATCATATAGCTATGTAACTATGTAACTAATTCTTTATACAACACCATGTATAGCTTAACAAAGTATCGCCATTAATATAAAATAATATTCGTCTGCTACGAAATAATTATATAAATTTATTTAGTGCAACGGAATGTTTTAGTGGTTAAATGATCTGCATTCTCATTGGTCAAACGGAAAAACGCAGAAACCCGTTTTTTACCGTTTGCTCAGTCACCGTTTACAGTTTATGCGTTTCGCGTTCTGATTGGCCAAACTAAATATCAGCAACCTGATTGGCTAAACTTACAAACGCAAAAACTCGAAATGAGACAAACCCGTTTTCAGCCGAAAAAAACGTTGAAAACGTTTTTCTTCAATTTTCATTGGTTGATCTGCAGAAACCCAGTTTAACGCGTTTGTTTTGTGCAGAATCCAATAGCGAACATTATAAATTCCTATTATGTTACTAAATAATATCATTAAGTTAAACATAGCATACAGTGTATATGTATACATGTACTGCCTTATTTAGGTAAGGGTTATATGGTATTCATTCCGATCTTTGCATATCGCTGAGTCCGATATTTACAGATATCGGTGGACCATTCTCAAATACATTCAGTGTCTTACTTGAATTTCGAATAGGTGGTCCACTACTACAGACTTTAAAGGTTCTGAGTATTGTTTAATCACCGTTAGTATATGTTGACAGCTTTTTAATTTAGTCTTTTGACTGTTACCTGTGACACGCAGGCTTCATAACCTCTGCTCCCAGCTAAATTGTATTTTGTTTATTTCGGCCGTTGTTTTCTCGTTTAGGGCAACGCGCTTTCTTAGAAACTGGGACCATACGCCGCTGGCCATGGAATTGTGTGTAAATACCTCATTGATGGTTTCATATTCATCGGCATATGCATGCTATCTTCGGGATGGCTCAATTTTTTGTACTATTAAATTCTGCACAACCCGGGGCTAGAGGGCGTCAACGGCAACAAACACTTTTCACTACGGTTCATGAACAGTCTCAATCAAACCGAGACTGCTATTTGTCTTTATCGTGTTCGACTATTTCCAAATTTCTACTTAAGTTCCATACTTTTTTGTATATCGCAGAAGCGATGCCTGTGCAGTGTGGCGGCGGAAATATGTCTCCCCGTGCTTGCAGTCAGAACTGTTATTCATTCCGATCTTTGGAGATCACTGAGCCCGATTTTTACAGATATCAGTGGTACATTCTCAAATACCTTTTGTTTCTTACTTGAATTTCGAATAGGCGGTTCCACATCTCCAGCCTTTAAATGTTCTGAGTATTGTTTAATCACCGTTAGGATATGTTGCCTGCTTATAAATTTAGTCTTTTTACTGTTACCTGTGATACGCAGGCTTCATAACCTCTGCTCCCAGCTAAATGCCATTTTGTTTATTTCGCCCATTGTTTTCTCGTTTAGGGCATTGAGTTTTCTTAAAAACTGGAACCATACTCCGCTGGCCATAGAATGATGTGAAAATACCTCATTGAAGGTTCCATGTTCACCGTCATATGTATACCATTTTCGGGATGGCTCAAACTTCTGTATTTTTGGCATTTTAGAGATTGAGTTCTGTTCAACCGGGGACTAAAGGGCGTGAACGGTGGCAAGTACTTTTCACTACCGTTCATGAACAGTCTCAAAGAAACAGAGATTGCTATATATTTTGTGTTTATCTTTTTTGACGAAAAATTGCTACTTTCATACATTTGTATATATCACAGAAGCGTTGCCTGTATAGTGTGGCGGCGGTTAAACGTCTCCCCGTGCTTAAACCCATACTTGTTATTCATTTCGATCTGTGGAGATCGCTGAGCCCGACATTTACAGATATCGGTGTTACATTCTCAAATACATTTGGTTTCTTACTTGAATTTCGAATAGGTGACTCCACTACTACAGCCTTTAAATGTTCTGAGTATTGGTTAATCACCGTTACGATATGTTGCCAGCTTTTTAGTTTTTTTTTTTTACTGTTACCTGTGATACGCAGGCTTCATAACCTCTGTTCCCAGCTAGATTCAGTTTTGTTTCTTTCGCCCGTTGTTTTCTCGTTTAGGTCAACGCGTTTTCCTAGAAACTGGGACCATACGCCGCTGGCCATGGAATGGTGTGAAAATACCTCATTTAAGGTTCCATATTTCCATAAAGCAGCTTTCAAGGACGACAAACACACACAGAAACAAAGACAAAATTTCAAATGCCAAATAAGACATAACAAACACTAAAGGGTTGACAAAATGGCTACCGCCTTGGAACAGTCAGTGGTAAAATGGCCGCTGGGGGTTTAAACCAGCTAATGTTAGGGTGCACGAAACCTCACACTTACATGTACCCTACTGTCAACCCAATAAAATGGGACAGTGTAAATAAAGAAATCCCCTCCGTGAACTTTTCTCTTACCTACAAGGCAGCATTAATAGGCAATACAAGTAAAACACACAGATGCTCGCATATATATAAATGCAAAAAATAAAAATATCCTAGAAAGCCACAAAAAAACACTGTAAAGAATTACTAGCGTTTGACATTAATCAGAACGTTTCGTGATTTACATCTCTCTTAGACCTCAATCGCGCTCCAACACTGTGGGTAAGAGAACTGAAGGAAGGATGAGTGTGTCCGCTACTTAAAACGAACGTTAATCAGCTCAACCACCGCCCTCCTGCTGATGCTGCGTTGACCTTTAAATGTCAATATATATGTGTTCTTAATTAATTTTGCCATACTTTTATTTCTAAATAATTAATGAGTCATTATAAACTCAACAGTATGTATTATGTCATAATAGTATACTTTGATATTAGATATTTTGGTGTAATGCTTGTGTGACTCGGAAATAATGTTAACAAGTATGACTTCAATACGTACGGTTATAATTAACAATGTGTTTGCTTTTGTTAAAACTTTTAGGAAGTTCTTGTATTGCCACCGTGGTACCATAAGGCGCGTGTGTCGCCGTCTTGGTATAAAACGCTACCACTCCCAAAGGGAGCTTATGTCTGGTCATTTTGATGCAGTTTGGGTATGTATAAAGTTTAACGTCCCATTTTAAATTTGTTTCTGTAATATCATGATGGTTTGTACTTGAAACAATGAGCTTATTGTTCAATTTTAAATTGCTGGCACCCTGGAATACAACATTGCAGACACATGACATGATACATCAACCAGCCACATTAAAAACTGCCAATGAGCTTTGCGTTCAATAGCTAAAGTGGTATTTTATATGTCGGTCCAATAGCCTCGGTAGTACATTTTGATTAAGTGAAAATTACTAAAACATTACATCTCTTATTGGTTGTAGTGATGTGGTTTATTTTTTACCACTTAAGGCTGGACAGTTTATCAAAGTATTTTGGTACCTCCTAAGGCTAAAAACTACCTTCGTCAAAACACCACTTAATGTAACAATAGTTGGTTAATCCGGGAAGACCAGTCCTAGCACTACCCGTCTAGCAATGAAGCTACTAGACTTAGTACTATCGATAACAATCCGTATCTAAAGGCGCGTATGAGTCGCCATCGTGAGGCTAGAGACTAGTTCTGATTTTCAAACGATTACACTTTCTTAAATATCGCAGATTGACACTTTAAAGTTGCTTAACGGCTCATCATCACATTACAGGTCATTATAGGCTTCCTTCAAAGAGAGGGGAATGGTACATAGGAATCCTGAAACCTGCTCTTATCTTATTAGCGAATAGATTTCTCGTGATTTAGTGTCCTCCGATACACGAAATCGCCTGCTTTACGTCTCCATCCGAAAAAGAGGCTAAGGAAAGTATTTTACGCAACAACACGCCAAATAAACTCAATAGCGCTGGTGAGACGTTCCGAATGTCACGCCCACCGTACTATTCATTGCACACACCATCCCGCAGACAGACAAAATGACCAAAACGGCTTAATTATATTGTTTCAAATGCATTGCAGGATTTACTACGAAGACCACCTATGCTTGTTTATTTCTGAAAATAGTGATATCTACCAAGAAAAGCGTATAAAAAAATAATTGAAAACAATCTGAAATATTGCCTTTTAGAAGAGAGATTTAAAAGCATTTCACAATGCGGGACACTGGAATAGGTTGAAAACACGCGAGATAGCAAACATTACTGCATTACTTAAATGATGAAGTTCCAACATAATTGCAATGTTACATTAACATGTTTAAAGTGCACCCATATAATACTTCCTGGTAGACACCAATCCTTTAATGTACACCGTTTGAAGAATCCATGAACAGACACGAATAGACATTTTAGCTCAGTAAAGAACGACGATAATGAGCCTACACCAATACCGTCTAATGAGTCGAAAACAGATTCAAGTAAAAGTATTGGATCAAAGTACATTTTCGTTACACGATATGCGTGACACTCTTGTATTAAACATAGTCCAGACACTACATGTGACGTTTGTAGGTATTTTGTATGAACACATTGCACTGTTAGAATGTATTTGGCCGACCATAACAAAATGTTGGTTTGATGTTTCCCTACCTACCCAAGAAAAAGGGTTCAACCCAAACATTTTTATAGCGATTCTTTAACATGATATGTTTACTGTTCTTGGCAAAAAAAAGATCACCTACCTACCTACTCATTTCTGAAATCCTGTGTCGGGAAACAGCAAACAAATTGTAATTGAATAAATAAATAATTTAAATGTGGGTGTTTGCAATAAAGTTATCTGTGTTATACTTCAACAAAACAAGTTTATTAAATCTAACAGATGTGCAATATACGCAGCAAATTATTAGTTATATGGAAAAACAATATTATTTAATCTATTCAAGGATTTACGTATTTATAATAAGGTAGCATTCACAACTACAAACATCTCCAATCTTTTAACTTCTTGTCTTACTGCCGTTAAATATCACAGTAAAACAGTAAAACTTATAACTAGTGAAACATTATTTTGATCAGTTAAAATTCGGGAGACGTTGTTGTTTTTATGTATTATATTTACACGAGCATATTTGAGTTTTACTTATATTGCCTATTGAGGCTGCCTTGTTGGTTAGAGATTATATCATGGCGAGGATTTCTTTATTTACACTGTCCTGTTTTAATGGGATGACATTAGGGTAAGTGTGAGGTTTGGTGCAACCTAGAACCGGTTTAAACCCCCAGTGGCCTTCTTTGCCACTGACCGTTCCAAGGCGGTAGCCCTATTGTCAACCCTTGTGTGTTCGTGATGTCGTTTGCATTTATTATTGCTTTTGCCTTCTTGTTTGTCTGTTTGCCTGTTTGTTTCTGTGTTTTGTGGTTGACAGTCCTCCTTGAATGCGACTTTCCCTCTTCGATCTTTTTATATTTCTTGATAACATTTATAATAAGAGTCAAATTTCATCTATAAGTACTTATGACTGTTCAACCCTGTATACAACCTTACCACATCACCTTAATAAAGTAAAACCACATCACCTTATCAAAGACAACTTATTGCTTTCACTCAAACAATTTTCGCTGGAGAATTTGTTTTTTTGCTAGAAGGGCATTATACGTCATATTTAGCACATGTTAGGCCATATATGATGGTCGATTTTTTGTGGTAGAGGCAGATCACCCCATTTTGTTCGGGTAGAACCAGAACTGTATACTTTCTCAATTATAAGTTGAGCACCCAGTAAGCTTCGAACCAGCCCACAGCAGTGAGAGACGAGCAGGTTTGCAACGCCTCGTCGTTAACCCTCGACTACGGATGTGCATTTGCTGGAGAAAAAAACTACATTTTTGGCCTGCAAAATTATTAAAGTATTTTGTTTAACTAACTGCAGTTTAGTAGTTTAGACATGGCACTATCTGGATTTAACAACATGTTTGTAAGGTACTCGTTTTTCTTATTAGATAATATTTGTCAAATTGTTGGTGTCCCCATGGGTACGAACTGTGTACCTTTTGTCGTAGATTTGTTCTTGTATTGCTATGAAAGAGATTTCATGTTTAGACTTTCATCAGAAACTTAGGCAGATGTAGCTAAAGCTTTTAATGATACCTCTCGGTATCTGGATGACATACATGTATTGAACATTGACAATCCCATTTATTTCTACTGTGGTTAATACTATCTAGTAAACTAAAACTTCAACTCAACAAAGATAACTTTTCTGATACTGTCACTACCTTTCTTAATTTACATCTCTCTATTGAAAATGGTGAAATAATTAGTAAACTCTATGACAAGAGAGATGATTTTGATTTTGATATTGTTATTTATCCCCATTTAGATTCGAATGTTCTCCGAGCTACTTCTTATGGGATATAGGTTTGTCAGATTATTCATTTTTCTAGAGCTTGCTTATTGAGAACGTTAATATTCGTAATATGTGTATAACTATGAAGCTACTTCAGCAGTGCTACCGTTACCATGGACTTATAAAAACTTTTCAAAAAGTGATTATCGTAACCCTGATCTATTTTTAAAATTCAGCAGTAATTTAAGAACTCTTCTGCGACACGGAATATCACAACCTGACGTCAATGTTGATGTGATTTACAAAGTTCCGTGTTCATAATCACTTCCATACAATATTTGTTATAGGGGATGAAAATCCCCTTAACGGTATCAACTTTTGTCCCCATACTTTTAGTTTGAAAAAAATTATCCCTTTGGTTTCCGATTTCGGCCAAGTATATGAGAGTCGACCTTAAGGGACTGGAAACCAGTCTCTACTTCCGCTGACAGGCATGGTAAATTCACTTCGGGCCTCTTCGGTGATGTCCCTTGTCTGGGTGCCATTCGCAACATCTCGCTATCACCGAAGAATGACGGAATTGGCCGACTATGTACGATCAAAGTCATCGGAACTCTTCGTTAATTTCCGCTATTGCAGAGGATGAATCAATATTGGCCAATTGTCTCGCCAGTTATCATTAATCGATAAATACGACTAAACAGAATTTGTTCAATTGTTTTGGGTTTTAAAAAACTCTATTACTCAACTACTCAGGTCTTGCGTAAGTATCAGGAGTCGTGGAAACAGACTAAAGCATTAAATTAGATACTAGTTAATGATGACGTCATAATTGTCACAGTGGCGTAGTGGTAAGCACGGTCGCCTGCCATGCAGGATATCCGAGTTCGAATCTCCAAATTTTATTTTATTGTGTAATTATATTTTGTGCTTGCTTAATGCAGCACTCACAAGTATCCAACCACATCAATATGCAGCTTGTTTTGCTGATGGGAACCAAAAAACATACAAATACCATGTTATGCGAACATGTCATTTTATTTTACCATAAAATGACTATAATGTAATATATATGTGATTACATTATATTAGAATGCTATATACATGACTAGTTAACTAACAGTCTTACATAACATGACTAGTTAGAAAATGTTCAATAATACATTTGTGTAATTAAATCATACATTCCCACAGTAATTTTATTTTACCATAAAATGACTATAATGTAATATATATGTGATTACATTATATTAGAATGCTATATACATGACTAGTTAACTAACAGTCTTACATAACATGACTAGTTAGAAAATGTTCAATAATACATTTGTGTAATTAAATCAAACATTCCCACAGTAAAAGGTGGGTAACTTTCCGCTCACACAGTGACATAGAATATACAACTTTTATGATAAAAGAATCGATTAGTGACTTATCGGCCGTCCTTGCATTAAAAACATATATGTATAAAGCTGCCCTAACGCCAGATCTGAATGTATATCTTTTCAATACAGGCGGCGAAATGGGGATGGTGGTGGGTTGATGAAAATTGTAACTTCTCAATTCTGTTGATGTTTCTTTGTTTGCAATAGAAGGCAAGAGGTCATGTGATCTCTGCTTTGTTGATAATGAACCCAATGGCGACTAACAACCGGCAAGGACGGCTGATTAACCGCACAAACTCAATTATTTACAATAATTATATTTTGTGCTTGCTTAATGCAGCACTCACAAGTATCCAACCACATCAATATGCAGCTTGTTTTGCTGATGGGAACCAAAAAACATACAAATACCATGTTATGCGAACATGTCATTTTATTTTACCATAAAATTACTATAATGTAATATATATGTGATTACATTATATTAGAATGCTATATACATGACTAGTTAACTAACAGTCTTACATAACATGACTAGTTAGAAAATGTTCAATAATACATTTGTGTAATTAAATCAAACATTCCCACAGTAAAAGGTGGGTAACTATCCGCCACTCTACAGCCCACCCAAAGATGATGCAGTTGGATACTTAAATTTGCAAAGCAATAGAAATATCTGACAATAGTGATGTGTGTGATGTTACCAATTGTCGAACAACAATATGAATACAATGAGCAATCTGAACTTATCCTGCACTGTTTTCCACATCTTCATGGCTTGATGTGAATGTAATATTTTCAATATCAAGTACTCGTTCTTTCTCTCTATCGAGATATACATATTGAAACTGATGAGTTGCAAGGCAAAACATGTTTCTACAACCTATGTAGATTCTTAAACATCAAAATCCATGGCATATAACAGTATGCATGTTTTGCCACACACATACACACACACACACACATACACACACATCCATATAATACATGTCTAACACAATATGCATATGGACACAGACTCAAAAACACCAAAAGCAGTCCTTAAAACTGCGATATGCACTAAAGAAATTCTGATGTAAGGCATAATGCAACCAACTAATAAATGATAACTATGCACAACATGCACCATACAATCTCTAGAAACCAGCCTACGCTGACATTCGAGATAAAAAAAAGAAAGAAAGAAAATATATAATAATAAAATATGTCAATGTAGAAAGATATGACAGTATGAAAAGAGGTATGCACATGAGTAAACCACTCACACTTGGGACCAGTCTAACACTGAGTCCGTCATGCAATCCTTAACTAATGGCTCCGCACCCAATAGTACAGTCCCTACATGTGCATAAGCAAAAATAAGGACCAGTCTAACACTGTGCCCCCAATTCCGCTCCAGTGACATATACAGACATACATGTGTGTACCAGACACGTTCTCAGAAACGCAGTTGTGGCAACCTGATATAACTTTGTAAAGCATCGGAATTCCATCGCCCCATCTTCCGCACCACATCATCAGAATATCCCATTTGAACTGCTGCCGTAGCAGCACCTATACGGAATGAATGTGGTTTGTATTTAGCTGTATCTAACCCAAGAAAAATTACAAGTGAATGGAGTTTCTCAGCTGCATAACCATATGAGACATGTCTACCATCCTGGAACTGAAAGAGTGGACCCGCCTTGTGTAAATACAATTGTAAATACTTATACATAGCTAGGACTGGACACATATCGGGGTTTAGAGAGTTGCGTGCAATGTACCACGAGACAGGGTTAACCTGTTTTGTATGTTTGAAATGATGCAACATGACAGTCATTCCTGTTAAACTAGTGCCCTCCGTCTGAAAGGAAATAGCATTCCGTTGTATTAACTTACTGGAATCACCCCCTGTTTGTAAGCAAACTTCCCCCAGACGTAAGAATAGGCCATACACTGTAGAAAAAAGAGCTCGTAACAAAACTTGTTCATAATGACGCCGTATCACTATAGGTAACGCCTGTAATAGCCGATGCAAAATTGAAATCGTAATGGGGAGACGAGAGTCGGTCTGCCCACTGATCTTAAAAGCACCTTTAACAAACTTTTTAAGTACAAACGTATCCATCGGATCTGAGAAGCCTAACATTGTGTGTACAAAACCAATAGCTGATACATAAGTAGCAATGGTACTAGGTGCACATCCCTTGTCAAAGACAGAGGCCAGATAATTGACTATATGATAAGATTTTATAGGGAGATAAGGATTCATTTGTTTCTCAACCCAATAATCTGCAAACTGTTTCCACACACGAAGGTAAGAAGCTTTAGAAGTATGTGCTAACGAAGCACTGACAACCTTCAACGCTGATGATGACCCGAATGCAGTGTGGCGGCACGCATCCACAAGTCCTGGTGCATGACCCCACAAGCCAAACCATGAAGCTGACTTTGCTCCCTAAATTTTCTGTCATAAAATAGAAATGCATTCTGGCCATAACCTTGCTCCAACTCCTTAAAGCTACAGAGTCCCTATATCAATCGATTTCTTCTTTGTAGGCGTGTCTTTATTTGTAACTTCATGTTCACTAGCTCATGTCGAAATCGGGTATTTAAGCGAGCAAATATAGTGAAGGAAAGCATTTACTGTATATAGATCGACCAGTGCACATCGTACCTATACACAGGTAACAGTAATATTTACCAAAAAAAAAAAAAGTTAGCTCCTTTCGGGGCTCGAACACACGACCTTCTGATTCCAAGTCCTGTGCTCTATCCACTGAACTACAACGCTACTTGAGAAAAATAGTATACTAACTACCATATATTATGAGGCAAAATAACTTAACATATTTGAACGCAACTAATGATGGATCA